>CAXHJY010001573.1:10000-15000 GCA_964016885.1 Eledone cirrhosa | reverse complement strand
GCACAGACATAAAACACACTCACACATAGATAGAGAGACATAAAACACACCCATACAAAGATACACAGACACACACAGACACAAACACACACAGACTGACACACAAAAACGCATAGACAGACATAAAACACACAGACACAAACACAGACACACAGAGACACATACACAATGCCCTGATCGCCCCTTCCTCTTCGATGAGACAATTGAACGGCATGTAATTATGATCATTCTAGCAGCCCATTATAATTTGCATGGCGGCGGTAAACGACAGACAAACAGACGTTCTTGAACCTCAGAAACAGCAGCACCTAATCCTTTTCGAATTGCTTTCAGTTGAACAGAAGCTCCATAACACCCGACTTGAACAATTCACTGAGCCACTTGACTTGGCCAAGCAAAATTTTAATCCTCTGATGCCAACTCTTCAGCACGCCTTTAATACGTTTATCGCCCGACACATTATGTGTTTATTTATTTAGATATTTTAGATATTTTATTTATTTATTTATTTATTTATTTATCATACAGGGTGTCCCCCAAAAATGTATTCACACTTCAACAAACAACATTCTAAGAAATATTGCCTGTACAGGTAATCAAAGTGTGTATACATGTTTGGGGACACTCGCATACAAACAAATACACAAATAAATAAAATACAGGGTGTCTGTACCCCCAAAATGTATGCACACGTTTATTACCTGTACAGGCAATATTTGTTAGAAGGCTGTTATGTATACATTTTGGGGGCACCCTGCATACGAACAAATACACAAATAAATACGATACAGAGTGTCTGTCCCCGCAAAATGTATGCATATTTTGATTACCTGTACAGGAAATATTTGTTAGAATGCTGTTGTGTATACATTTTTTGGGACACCCTGTATTTTATTTGTGTATTTGCTCGTATACAGGGTGTCCCAAAAATGTATACACAACAGCATTCTAACAAATATTGCCTGTACAGGTAATCAAAGTGTGCATACATTTTTTTGGTGGTAGTCGTAGTAGTAATGGTGGTGGTGATGATAGTAGTAGTAGTAGTAGTAGTAGTAGTAGTGATGGTGGCGGTTGTAGTAGTAGTAATGGTAATGGTGGTGCTAGTGGTAGTAGTGAGAGGAGGTTTAGTATTAGTAGTGGTGGTGATGGTAGGTGATAATGATGATATTGTCATTGTAAAGGTCCGGTTGATAAAGCAGATCTATGTAAGTTAATCTGGGCAAACGACCAGGTGAGAACTACATATCCCATGTCCTTGATATACCCTGACTCCGTCCGCAGAAAGACCACACAGCTCTTCCTATTCATTTATCTCTCTCTATATTTTTTCTTCTTTTGTGTGTACAGTATAGACATTTTAGATTTGTCTGGACTGAATTGAAGAGATAGGAGTTTTTAGTGTGGTGTAATAGTGTTTTAAGAGGTTGTACATGTGGGACTGAATTGAAGAGATAGGAGTTTTTAGTGTGGTGTAACAGTGATTTAAGGCGTCGTACATGTGGGACTAAATTGAAGAGATAGGAGTTTTTAGTGTCATGTAATAGTGTTTTAAGGGGTTGTACATGTGGGACTGAATTAAAGAGATAGGCGTTTTTAGTGTGGTGTAATAGTGTTTTAAAGGGTCGTACATGTGGGACTAAATTGAAGAGATATGAGTTTTTAGTGTGGTGTAATAGTGATTTAAGGCGTCGTACATGTGGGACTAAATTGAAGAGATAGGAGTTTTTAGTGTGGTGTAACAGTGATTTAAGGCGTCGTACATGTGGGACTAAATTGAAGAGATAGGAGTTTTTAGTGTCATGTAATAGTGTTTTAAGGGGTTGTACATGTGGGACTGAATTAAAGAGATAGGCGTTTTTAGTGTGGTGTAATAGTGTTTTAAAGGGTCGTACATGTGGGACTAAATTGAAGAGATATGAGTTTTTAGTGTGGTGTAACAGTAATTTAAGGCGTCGCACATGTGGGACTAAATTGAAGAGATAGGAGTTTTTAGTGTGGTGTAATAGTGTTTTAAGAGGTTGTACATGTGGGACTGAATTGAAGAGATATGAGTTTTTAGTGTGGTGTAACAGTGTTTTAATAGGTTGTACATGTGGGACTGAATTGAAGAGATAGGAGTTTTAGTGTGGTTTTAAGGGGTCGTACATGTGGGACTAAATAGAAGATATAGGTGTTTTTAGTGTGGTGTAATAGTGTTTTAAGGGGTCGTACATGTGGGACTGAATTGAAGAGATAGGAGTTTTTAGTGTGGTGTAATAGTGTTTTAAGGGGTTGTACGTGTGGGACTGAATTGAAGAGATAGAAATTTTTAGTGTGGTGTAACAGTGTTTTAAGGCGTCGTACGTGTGGGACTGAATTGAAGAGATATAGAGTTTTTAGTGTGGTGTAACAGTGATTTAAGGGGTCGTACAGGTGTATGTGTGTTTTGTAATGTTTAGTCTTTGTATGAAGTTTGTGAGTGTGGCTATCGTGATTGAATATAATAATTTGACTCTATGTCAGGGGTGGGTAAGGGAATATGTACGCAAGGATATGTCTTTCTTCAGACCTATCAACTCTCCACCGTCCGACGGGAAGATCTCTCATCCACTTTGGTGGGTGACTGAGAAATGTCTTCTCTTGTGAAAATGGGTATAGCTTTCATTATGTAAAATCTCCCCATTTCGCCTCATTTTTCCCCGTTTGGGGAAATTTTTTTCATGGTACTCCCTGTTTGGGTTTTTAGAGGTTGGCAGGTCTGCGTCCTTGGATTAGGGAAGTGGTGCTTATTCTTTCGGTAGATCTGTCGAAGTTAGACATCCCTGTATTTACAGATGTTTCGGACACAATCGAATATGCTCATCCATATCTAATATTTGAGATTATTACAAATACTAAAGTACTAAATAATGTTTAAACATACCCCCATCCCACCTTATTAAAAGAGGTTTTAACCAATGCAAATAAACAAATATCATATTGTGTAGTAAGGGCGGTGTGTTGGCAGTATCTGTAGAGGGTCGGACACCATGCTTGGCAGCATAAAGTTATGGTCTGAGTTCAAATCCCGCCGAGGTTAACTTTGCCTTTCATCCTTTCGGGGTCGATAAAATAAAATACCAGTAATGCACTGGGATAATTGCTGGCCTTGTGCCAAAAGTAGCAATAATTATGATGTGTGGTAAGAATGTAAAAAAACAACAAAAATTAGAATACTCGTGTCGATGGATTGGCATTAACCGGTAGAGCATCGGACAACATGCTTTGTAGCATATAGTTACGGTTCTTTACGTTCTGAGTTCAAATCCCGCCGAGGTTAGTTTTGTCTTTCATTCTTATGGGGTTGATAAAATAAAGTACCAGAAATGCACTGAGATTGATTTAATCGCATTTCCCTTCCCCATAAATTATTGGCTTTGTTCCTAAATCGGAAACAATTATTAAATAAGCATTGTATTTCCGATAATAATTAATAACTTTTGTATTTAACTTAATAGCTAAGAAATAAATTATGCACTAAACATCAGGAATATACTGTTAATACATATCTGTATAGAAACTGTGCAAGATTTAATGAAAGCGACGTCCATGTCTATGTAAACAGACACATGGATACATGTAAACATATATACGTCTTAATTACGTATTTTTCGTAGACATAGATTGCAGAAGATACATAGTTTAGTTCGAGGTTTGATTCTAATTGGAACTCTTTTCAGAGGTTGTCCTCATCTTTGACCTTTGATTTTCCACAGAAAACAGAGGTAATTACTTAATATGCCCACCAAATATGATAGTAAAATAAACAGCGAATTGGCGGTTTCATTTTGCATATTATTAATATTTACGCTGATAGTAAATACAACCATATATTAATCTTGTTCATTCGAGCTTAAACTTGTAATTGACGAAAACCTATGAGAGAAAAGTGAAAGTATCTATTATATCAAATAGAGTTTATATGTTAACGTAAAAACCTTTGCTAAGTATCTACACTGCCTCAGTGTGAGTGCGTGTTGGTGAAACATACACATTTACACCAGATCCGAACACAAAGGAACCAAACTCCCTTTGTCACTGCCTCCGTCTATCCCGCTCTCCCTATCTCTCACTATTGTGAGCAAATGGGGGAGGGGGGTACGCATTGGCCGCCCCGCAGCCCAGGCGGAGAGAATAGAGAAAGCGTTTCCCCGGAGAATGGTGAGGGAGACGCGCTGGAAGAGTCATTACAATTCGCGAATTCGATACCTTTTTGTTTGTTTGTTTATTGCTTAAAGGGAAATGACTAGGACCCTATGTAATGTCTCTGAAACTGATAGAAGAAATTATCTTCAGATAGGAAACTAGACCTTAACGCAGACAAAAAAGTGGACTCCTCAAAAAAGCACCCAAAGACGAGGTGATAACGTTAAATATGTATATGAAGAGGCATGTGGCCTAAGGGTTAGGGCATTCGGTTGTTCCGATATACGAACTACCAGAACACTCGTCGTCGTAATTGACGGAGATCCAACACCACATGTTTATACAGCTCAATCAATATTAATTCAAACAATAGAATTTTCTGGAAAGCAAAACAAATAGGATGTATGACTATTCAGATCAGTAAACGATTGAAAGAATGGAAAAGATCGATATATTTTAAAACATATAGTAGATTATAGGTTTATATAAATAGATTAGTGGTTGATATAAATCTAGTTTTAGATAACAAGATATATAACTGATAAACGAGAAATTGGTAGGTTGGTTTTCAGTACATTCAAAGATACATACAAACGTACATACAAACATATACACACACAGACACACACAGACACACACACACACACACACACACACACACACACACACACACACACACACACACACACACATATATGATAAAGAATATATCGAAGTTGAACTTGTAGAAAGGCAGCTCGAGTCGAATTATTTAAAGTGGTTGCCTTCACAATCAATGATACACGAAAGGAATTCATTGTTGCAAAGTGGAAACTCATTCTATTTAGAAAGGA
>CAXHJY010001572.1:17500-22500 GCA_964016885.1 Eledone cirrhosa | reverse complement strand
AGTGTTTATATTTATCTAAAAACCTTCCACCATAATTTTATGTAAGAACCTTTGTTAAGTTATGTTCCATTAGAAATATGGTAATGAAAGGGTTAAAGTGTTTATATTTATCTAAAAACCTTCCAAACTAATTTTATGTAAGAACCTTTGTTAAGTTATGTTCCATTAGAAATATGGTAATGAAAGGGTTAAAGTGTTTATATTTATCTAAAAACCTTCCAAACTAATTTTATGTAAGAACCTTTGTTAAGTTATGTTCCATTAGAAATATGGTAATGAAAGGGTTAAAGTGTTTATATTTATCTAAAAACCTTCCAAACTAATTTTATGTAAGAACCTTTGTTAAGTTATGTTCCATTAGAAATATGGTAATGAAAGGGTTAAAGTGTTTATATTTATCTAAAAACCTTCCAAACTAATTTTATGTAAGAACCTTTGTTAAGTTATGTTCCATTAGAAATATGGTAATGAAAGGGTTAAAGTGTTTATATTTATCTAAAAACCTTGCATCATAATTTTATGTAAGAACCTTTGTTAAGTTATGTTCCATTAGAAATATGGCAGTGAAAGGGTTAAAGTGTTTATATTTATCTAAAAACCTTCCACCATAATTTTATGTAAGAACCTTTGTTAAGTTATGTTCCATTAGAAATATGGTAATGAAAGGGTTAAAGTGTTTATATTTATCTAAAAACCTTCCAAACTAATTTTATGTAAGAACCTTAGTTAAGTTATGTTCCATTAGAAATATGGTAATGAAAGGGTTAAAGTGTTTATATTTATCTAAAAACCTTCCACCATAATTTTATGTAAGAACCTTTGTTAAGTTATGTTCCATTAGAAATATGGTAATGAAAGGGTTAAAGTGTTTATATTTATCTAAAAACCTTCCAAACTAATTTTATGTAAGAACCTTTGTTAAGTTATGTTCCATTAGAAATATGGTAATGAAAGGGTTAAAGTGTTTATATTTATCTAAAAACCTTCCAAACTAATTTTATGTAAGAACCTTTGTTAAGTTATGTTCCATTAGAAATATGGTAATGAAAGGGTTAAAGTGTTTATATTTATCTAAAAACCTTCCAAACTAATTTTATGTAAGAACCTTTGTTAAGTTATGTTCCATTAGAAATATGGTAATGAAAGGGTTAAAGTGTTTATATTTATCTAAAAACCTTCCATCATAATTTTATGTAAGAACCTTTGTTAAGTTATGTTCCATTAGAAAGATGGTAATGAAAGGGTTAAAGTGTTTATATTTATCTAAAAACCTTCCAAACTAATTTTATGTAAGAACCTTTGTTAAGTTATGTTCCATTAGAAATATGGTAATGAAAGGGTTAAAGTGTTTATATTTATCTAAAAACCTTCCACCATAATTTTATGTAAGAACCTTTGTTAAGTTATGTTCCGTTAGAAATATGGCAGTGAAAGGGTTAAAGTGTTTATATTTATCTAAAAACCTTCCAAACTAATTTTATGTAAGAACCTTTGTTAAGTTATGTTCCATTAGAAATATGGTAATGAAAGGGTTAAAGTGTTTATATTTATCTAAAAACCTTCCATCATAATTTTATATAAGAACCTTTGTTAAGCTATGTTCCATTAGAAATATGGTAATGAAAGGGTTAAAGTGTTTATATTTATCTAAAAACCTTCCATCATAATTTTATATAAGAACCTTTGTTAAGCTATGTTCCATTAGAAATATGGTAATGAAAGGGTTAAAGTGTTTATATTTATCTAAAAACCTTCCACCATAATTTTATATAAGAACCTTTGTTAAGCTATGTTCCATTAGAAATATGGTAATGAAAGGGTTAAAGTGTTTATATTTATCTAAAAACCTTCCATCATAATTTTATGTAAGAACCTTTGTTAAGTTATGCTCCATTAGAAATATGGTAATGAAAGGGTTAAAGTGTTTATATTTATCTAAAAACCTTCCAAACTAATTTTATGTAAGAACCTTTGTTAAGTTATGTTCCATTAGAAATATGGTAATGAAAGGGTTAAAGTGTTTATATTTATCTAAAAACCTTCCAAACTAATTTTATGTAAGAACCTTTGTTAAGTTATGTTCCATTAGAAATATGGTAATGAAAGGGTTAAAGTGTTTATATTTATCTAAAAAATTTCCAAACTAATTTTATGTGAGAACCTTTGTTAAGTTATGTTCCATTAGAAATATGGTAATGAAAGGGTTAAAGTGTTTATATTTATCTAAAAACCTTCCAAAACTAATTTTATGTAAGAACCTTTGTTAAGTTATGTTCCATTAGAAATATGGCAGTGAAAGGGTTAAAGTGTTTATATTTATCTAAAAACCTTCCAAACTAATTTTATGTAAGAACCTTTGTTAAGTTATGTTCCATTAGAAATATGGTAATGAAAGGGTTAAAGTGTTTATATTTATCTAAAAACCTTCCAAAACTAATTTTATGTAAGAACCTTTGTTAAGTTATGTTCCATTAGAAATATGGCAGTGAAAGGGTTAAAGTGTTTATATTTATCTAAAAACCTTCCAAACTAATTTTATGTAAGAACCTTTGTTAAGTTATGTTCCATTAGAAATATGGTAATGAAAGGGTTAAAGTGTTTATATTTATCTAAAAACCTTCCACCATAATTTTATATAAGAACCTTTGTTCAGCTATGTTCCATTAGAAATATGGTAATGAAAGGGTTAAAGTGTTTATATTTATCTAAAAACCTTCCAAACTAATTTTATGTAAGAACCTTTGTTAAGTTATGTTCCATTAGAAATATGGCAGTGAAAGGGTTAAAGTGTTTATATTTATCTAAAAACCTTCCAAACTAATTTTATGTAAGAACCTTTGTTAAGTTATGTTCCATTAGAAATATGGTAACGAAAGGGTTAAAGTGTTTATATTTATCTAAAAACCTTCCAAAACTAATTTTATGTAAGAACCTTTGTTAAGTTATGTTCCATTAGAAATATGGTAATGAAAGGGTTAAAGTGTTTATATTTATCTAAAAATCTTCCAAACTAATTTTATGTAAGAACCTTTGTTAAGTTATGTTCCATTAGAAATATGGTAATGAAAGGGTTAGAGTGTTTATATTTATCTAAAAACCTTCCACCATAATTTTATGTAAGAACCTTTGTTAAGCTATGTTCCATTAGAAATATGGCAGTGAAAGGGTTAAAGTGTTTATATTTATCTAAAAACCTTCCAAACTAATTTTATGTAAGAACCTTTGTTAAGTTATGTTCCATTAGAGATATGGTAATGAAAGGGTTAAAGTGTTTATATTTATCTAAAAACCTTCCACCATAATTTTATATAAGAACCTTTGTTAAGCTATGTTCCATTAGAAATATGGTAATGAAAGGGTTAAAGTGTTTATATTTATCTAAAAACCTTCCAAACTAATTTTATGTAAGAACCAACTAATTTTATGTAGAACCTTTGTTAAGTTATGTTCCATTAGAAATATGGCAGTGAAAGGGTTAAAGTGTTTATATTTATCTAAAAACCTTGCATCATAATTTTATGTAAGAACCTTTGTTAAGTTATGTTCCATTAGAAATATGGTAATGAAAGGGTTAAAGTGTTTATATTTATCTAAAAACCTTCCACCATAAATTTATATAAGAACCTTTGTTAAGTTATGTTCCATTAGAAATATGGTAATGAAAGGGTTAAAGTGTTTATATTTATCTAAAAATCTTCCATTATAATTTTATGTAAGAACCTTTGTTAAGTTATGTTCCATTAGAAATATGGTAATGAAAGGGTTAAAGTGTTTATATTTATTTAAAAACCTTCCAAACTAATTTTATGTAAGAACCTTAGTTAAGTTATGTTCCAAACACCATCTTAATAATGGGAAAGTTAGTTATAGTGCTATTCCTGGGACTCCTGCTGGTTGGTTTTTGCTCGTAAAATCTGTCCAGTGATTCCCTCCTGAGACATTCTAACCACATGTCCATAGTATCAGAGCTGTGGTCTCTCAATTCAGAGAAGTAGCAGCTCTACCTGGAGTGACTCTCCAGTGATTCTTACCTGAGACATTCTAACCACATGTCCATAGTATCAGAGCTGTGATCTCTCAATTCAGAGAAGTAGCAGCTCTACCTGGAGTGACTCTCCAGTGATTCTTTCCTGAGACATTCTAACCATATGTCCATAGTATCAGAGCTGTGATCTCTCAATTCAGAGAAGTAGCAGCTCTACCTGGAGTGACTGTCCAGTGATTCATTCCTGAGACATTCTAACCACATGTCCACAGTATCAGAGCTGTAGTCTCTCAATTCAGAGAAGTAGCAGCTCTACCTGGAGTGACTCTCCAGTGATTCTTTCCTGAGACATTCTAACCACATGTCTATAGTATCAGAGCTGTGATCTCTCAATTCAGAGAAGTAACAGCTCTACCTGGAGTGACTCTCCAGTGATTCTTTCCTGAGACATTCTAACCACGTGTCCATAGTATCAGAGCTGTGATCTCTCAATTCAGAGAAGTAGCAGCTCTACCTGGAGTGACTGTCCAGTGATTCATTCCTGAGATATTCTAACCACATGTCCATAGTATCAGAGCTGTGATCTCTCAATTCAGAGAAGTAGCAGCTCTACCTGGAGTGACTCTCCAGTGATTCTTTCCTGAGACATTCTAACCACATGTCCATAGTATCAGAGCTGTGATCTCTCAATTCAGAGAAGTAGCAGCTCTACCTGGAGTGACTCTCCAGTGATTCTTACCTGAGACATTCTAACCACATGTCCATAGTATCAGAGCTGTGATCTCTCAATTCAGAGAAGTAGCAGCTCTACCTGGAGTGACTCTCCAGTGATTCTTTCCTGAGACATTCTAACCACATGTCCATAGTATCAGAGCTGTGATCTCTCAATTCAGAGAAGTAGCAGCTCTACCTAGAGTGACTCTCCAGTGATTCCCTCCTGAGACATTCTAACCACATGTCCATAGTATCAGAGCTGTGATCTCTCAATTCAGAGAAGTAGCAGCTCTAACTGGAG
>CAXHJY010001572.1:5000-12500 GCA_964016885.1 Eledone cirrhosa | reverse complement strand
GGCAAAAAAGCACCCAGCACTCACTGTAAATGAGGTTGGTGTTAGGGAGGGCATCCAGCTGTAGAAATCAAGCCAGCATCAGTTCCCGTCCCACCCTTGCAGGCAGGGAAAAGCGGACGTAAAATGAAATGATGAAAATGATGATGATATGTGTTCAAATCTTAAGGGACCAGATTTGCTAGGGTGGAAAAAAAAAAAATATAGAAAAGGCTTCTACAGGACTAGAACTGTTTCATTCTGGAGAAATCATCAGGAAGATATGTATATTGTTATTGTGGCATTTATATATTTCCTGTCCAGAAGTGTGTCCATTGTTGTGAAGGGCCCACTCCACTGGTGAAGGGATACACTCCACTGGTCAAGCTAAGTCATCAATGACTTGGCAATGAGTGGCCCACAGTTACAAAGGGCTGGCCACAGCTGGACTCTCTCTCTCTCTTCCTCCCTCAGTGGTCAAGTGTGGGGGGGGGGTATCACCTGCTATTTCCTCTGGTGGTGGTGTTGGTGGTGGTGGTGGTGGTGGTGTTGGTGTAGTGGTGGTGTTGTGGTGGTATGGTGTGGTGTTGTTGTTGTTGTTGGTGTTGTGGTGGTGGTGTTGTGTTGCAGTTGGTGGTGGTGTGGTGTGGTGTTGGTGTTGTGGTGGTGGTGGTGTAGAGGTGGTGTTGTTAGTGGTGGTGTTGGTGGTGGTGTAGTGGTGGTGTGGTGGTGGTGGTGGTGTTGTGTTGGTGGTGGTGTTGTTGTTGGTGGTGGTGGTGTTGGTGGTGTGGTGGTGTTGGTGGTGGTGTTGTGTTGGTGGTGGTGTTGTTGGTGATGGTGGTGGTGGTGGTGGTGTTGTTGTTGTTGGTGGTGGTGTTGTGGTGTTGTTGTTGGTGGTGGTGGTGGTGGTGTTGTTGCTGGTGGTGGTGGTGGTGTTGTTGGTGGTGTTGGTCTTGGTGGTGTTGGTGTTGTGGTGGTGGTGGTATGGTGGTGTTGGTGGTGGTGTAGTGGTGGTGGTGGTGTTGTTGGTGTTGTGGTGGTGGTGGTATTGTGTTGGTGGTGGTGTGGTGGTGTAGTGGTGGTGGTGGTGGTGGTGGTGGTGTTGTGGTGTTGTTGCTGGTGTTGTTGTTGTTGGTGGTGGTGTTGGTGGTGGTGTTGGTGGTGGTGTTATGGTTGTTGTTGGTGGTGTTGTGGTTGTTGTTGTGGTTGTTATTGGTGTTGGTGTTGTTGTTGTTGTTATTGGTGTTGGTGTTGTTGTTGTTATTGGTGTTGTTGTTGTTGTTGTTGGTGTTGTTGTTGTGGTTGTTATTGGTGTTGGTGTTGTTGTTGTTATTGGTGTTGTTGTTGTTGTTGTTGTTGTTATTGGTGTTGTTGTTGTTGTTGTTGTTATTGGTGTTGTTGTTGGTGGTGGTGATATGGGAATGTAGAGGAGGTCATATGTTAATTATAGCTGGAGTCACAGGTCAATGTTTATGGTGACCCCTCCCCCACAGGGAGATACAGGTGGGGGCAGGGGGTGTTGTGATAATAATAGAAGCCTTAAATGTCATTAAAGGTTTTAAAAACAAGTATAGTGGTGGTGGCGGTGTTGATGGTGGGGGGGGGGGGGGGGGGCGTCTTGTGTAGGTGGTGGTGTTGGTGGTCTTGTGGTTTGGTGGTGGTTGTTGTTGTTGTAGAGGTATTGGTGGTGGCGATGGTGTGGTGTTGTGTAGGTGGTGGTGTTGGTGGTCTTGTGGTTTAGTGATTGTTATTGTTGTGGTATTGGTGGTGGCGGTGGTGTGGTGTTGTGTAGGTGGTATTGGTGGTGGTGATGGTGTTGTTGAGTAGGAGGTGGCTGTGGTGGTGTGTGGGTGGTGGAGAGGGGCATAAATCTTTTTAAGTAGTACACCCACGCCATCATTATCATCATCATCATCACCATATGGACCAACAACAACAACAACAACAACTACAACAGCTCAATTTCCCATCAATTATAATAATTCTTTACCTTTCATAATTATTACAGGGTTGATAAAATAAAGTACCAGTAATACACTGGGGTAATTGCTGGCCTTGTGTCCCCAAAAGTAGAAACAGTTATTACAGGGTCGATAAAATAAAGTACCAGTAATACACTGGGGTAATTGCTGGCCTTGTGCCCCCAAAAGTAGAAACAATTATTACAGGGTCGATAAAATAAAGTACCAGTAATACACTGGGGTAATTGCTGGCCTTGTGACCCCAAAAGTAGAAACAATTATTACAGGGTCGATAAAATAAAGTACCAGTAATACACTGGGGTAATTGCTGGCCTTGTGTCCCCAAAAGTAGAAACAGTTATTACAGGGTTGATAAAATAAAGTACCAGTAATACACTGGGGTAATTGCTGGCCTTGTGCCCCCAAAAGTAGAAACAGTTATTACAGGGTTGATAAAATAAAGTACCAGTAATACACTGGGATAATTGCTGGCCTTGTGCCCCCAAAAGTAGAAACATTTATTACGGGGTTGATAAAATAAAGTACCAGTAATACACTGGGGTAATTGCTGGCCTTGTGTCCCCAAAAGTAGAAACAGTTATTACAGGGTTGATAAAATAAAGTACCAGTAATACACTGGGATAATTGCTGGCCTTGTGCCCCCAAAAGTAGAAACAGTTATGACGGGGTTGATAAAATAAAGTACCAGTAATACACTGGGTTGATTTAATTGACTTTCCATCTTTGTCATTTCACGGGATTTCTAGTAATGTACTGTAAAGGTGTGTGGCTGATTGGTTAAAGAATTGGATTCGTAATCTTGAGGTTGTGAGTTCGATTCCTGGACCAGGTGAAGCGTTATGTCCTTGAGCAAGACTCTTTATTTCACGTTGCTCCTTCTACATGGAGTTGCGACCGATAGATAGTATTAGCAATTGGAAAGACCAACGGAAACATTGTTTCCTCGGTCCGATTTGACAAAAGTCTATTGATCCTTCCCAGTAATGTACTTTTTTTGTCATATGTGATGTGTATGAGAGACGACAGCTGTATATAAAAGTGTAGGGCGATCAAAATTGATGGAAGCTACGGAGTAGGTAGACCCAGAAAAACCTTGGACGAGGTGATAAAATCCGACCTTACACACTTACGCCTCTCTAAGACAATGTTACTGGACCGAGATCTTTGGTGCTACGCAGTAATACAAAAGACCTGCCTTCTTGAAGGATGTCAGCTGTATAAAATAGTGCAGGGTGGAAGTTACGGAGTAGGTAGACACAGAAAAACCTTGGACGAGGTGATAAAATCCGACCTTACACACTTACACCTCTCTAAGACAATGTCTCTGGACCGAGATCTTTGGTGCTACACAGTAATACAAAAGACCTGCCTTCTTGAAGGATGTCAGCTGTATAAAATAGTGTAGGGTGATGGAAGCTACGGAGTAGGTAGACCCAGAAAAACCTTGGACGAGGTGATAAAAACTGACCTTGCACACTTATATCTCTCTAAGACAATGTCACTGGACCGAGATCTTTGGTGCTACACAGTAATACAAAAGGATGACAGCTGTATAAAAAAGTGTAGGGTGATGGAAGCTACGGAGTAGGTAGACCCAGAAAAACCTTGGACGAGGTGATAAAATCCGACCTTACACACTTACACCTCTCTAAGACAATGTCTCTGGACCGAGATCTTTGGTGCTACACAATAATACAAAAGACCTGCCTTCTTGAAGGATGTCAGCTGTATAAAAAAGTGCAGGGTGATGGAAGCTACGGAGTAGGTAGATCCAGAAAAACCTGGGACAAGGTGATAAAAACTGACCTTGCACACTTACACCTCTCTAAGACAATGTCACTGGACCGAGATCTTTGGTGCTACACAGTAATACAAAAGACCCGCCTTCTTGAAGGATGTCAGCTGTATAAAATAGTGCAGGGTGATGGAAGATACGGAGTAGGTAGACCCAGAAAAACCTGGGACGAGGTGATAAAAACTGACCTTGCACACTTATATCTCTCTAAGACAATGTCACTGGACCGAGATCTTTGGTGCTACACAGTAATTCAAAAGACCTGCCTTCTTGAAGGATGTCAGCTGTATAAAAAAGTGCAGGGTGGAAGTTACGGAGTAGGTAGACACAGAAAAACCTGGGACGAGGTGATAAAAACTGACCTTGCACACTTATATCTCTCTAAGACAATGTCACTGGACCGAGATCTTTGGTGCTACACAGTAATTCAAAAGGATGACAGCTGTATAAAAAAGTGTAGGGTGATGGAAGCTACGGAGTAGGTAGACCCAGAAAAACCTTGGACGAGGTGATAAAATCCGACCTTACACACTTACACCTCTCTAAGACAATGTCACTGGACCGAGATCTTTGGTGCTACACAGTAATACAAAAGACCCACCTTCTTGAAGGATGACAGCTGTATAAAATAGTGTAGGGTGATGGAAGCTACGGAGTAGGTAGACACAGAAAAACCTGGGACAAGGTGATAAAATCCGACCTTGCACACTTACATCTCTCTAAGACAATGTCTCTGGACCGAGATCTTTGGTGCTACACAGTAATACAAAAGACCCACCTTCTTGAAGGATGACAGCTGTATAAAATAGTGTAGGGTGATGGAAGCTACGGGGTAGGTAGACCCAGAAAAACCTTGGACGAGGTGATAAAATCCGACCTTACACACTTACACCTCTCTAAGACAATGTCACTGGACCGAGATCTTTGGTGCTACACAGTAATACAAAAGGATGACAGCTGTATAAAAAAGTGCAGGGTGGAAGTTACGGAGTAGGTAGACACAGAAAAACCTGGGACGAGGTGATAAAAACTGACCTTGCACACTTATATCTCTCTAAGACAATGTCACTGGACCGAGATCTTTGGTGCTACACAGTAATACAAAAGACCCGCCTTCTTGAAGGATGTCAGCTGTATAAAAAAGTGCAGGGTGATGGAAGATACGGAGTAGGTAGACCCAGAAAAACCTGGGACAAGGTGATAAAATCCGACCTTACACACTTACGCCTCTCTAAGACAATGTTACTGGACCGAGATCTTTGGTGCTACGCAGTAATACAAAAGACCCGCCTTCTTGAAGGATGATAGCTGTATAAAAAAGTGCAGGGTGGAAGTTACGGAGTAGGTAGACACAGAAAAACCTGGGACGAGGTGATAAAAACTGACCTTGCACACTTATATCTCTCTAAGACAATGTCACTGGACCGAGATCTTTGGCGCTATGCAGTAATTCAGAAGACCTGCCTTCCCTACGTTCAAAGTTAACTTAGAGTCAGTAGGCCCTCTTCTAAGCGTTAATCTAATATATTCCTTCCATATACTGTACAGATTGTGTTGTTATTTCTGTTTACCTTTTACATACATATATATACATATATATAAATTACAGATGATAGGGACTGGGGTTCATATCATTCCACTGTAAAGTGTTCGTGGAGGTGCCACGGCAAAAAAAGCACCCAGCACTCACTGTAAAGTGGTCGTGGGGGTGCCACGGTAAAAAAAGCACCCAGCCCACACTGTAAAGTGGTCGTGGGGGTTCCACGGCAAAAAAGCACCCAGCCCACACTGTAAAGTGGTCGTGGAGGTGCCACGGCAAAAAAGCACCCAGCCCACACTGTAAAGTGGTCGTGGAGGTGCCACGGCAAAAAAAGCACCCAGCCCACACTGTAAAGTGGTCGTGGGGGTGCCACGGTAAAAAAAGCACCCAGCACTCACTGTAAAGTGGTCGTGGGGGTGCCACGGTAAAAAAAGCACCCAGCCCACACTGTAAAGTGGTCGTGGAGGTGCCACGGCAAAAAAGCACCCAGCCCACACTGTAAAGTGGTCGTGGAGGTGCCACGGCAAAAAAGCACCCAGCACTCACTGTAAAGTGGTCGTGGAGGTGCCACGGCAAAATAGCACCCACCACTCACTGTAAAGTGGTCGTGGAGATGCCACGGCAAAAAAGCACCCAGCACTCACTGTAAATGAGGTTAGTGTTAGGAAGGGCATCCAGCTGTAGAAATCAAGCCAGAATCAGTTCCCGTCCCACCCTTGCAAGCAGGGAAAAGCGGTCGTAAAATGATGATGATATATATATAATTATATATATACAATTATATATTATATCTAATTATATATATATTGTAAATATATAATTATATATATATATATATATAATTATAACCACTTCTGTATATATATATATATATATATATATATATATATATATATATATATATACACATATATGAGTGGAGGGTTGCTAACACAATTGTGATTGAATGAGGGAGAGAGGGGGGGGGGGGGTGAAAAGATTATAAGTGAAAGTGTGAGGGGAGGTGTGAGAGATGCGAGTTTAGCAAACAGAAAGACTGTGAGAGAGGGGGAGTAGGAGGAAGGAGAGATAGATAGGTAGAGAGGGGGGGAGGGGCAGAAGTGTGTCCACCACACCACACCACCACACCACGACAGTAAGAAAGAGAGGTTGTTTAGTAAACAGAAACTAAGACAGGCGTGTGTGTGTCCAGGCCTCTTTACACATGTGTCTGCTTAAGTTTGGATATACACCATAGCATATATATACACATATATATACACTGAGGTAATTTTTATAAATTTATTATATTTTTATAAATTTATTATATTTTATATATACATATATATATGTACACTAATGCAATTGTTATAAATTTATTATATTTTATATATACACATATATATATACACATATATATACACTAATGTAATTTTTATAAATTTATATTTTATATATACACACACATATATATACACTAATGTAATTTTTATGAATTTATTATATTTTATATACACACATATATATATATATACACATATATATACACTAATGTAATTTTTATAAATTTATTATATTTTATCTACACACATATATATATACACACATATATATAAACATATATATACACTAAGGTAATTTTTATAAATTTATTATATTTTATCTACACACATATATATATACACACATATATATAAACACATATATATACACTAATGTAACTGTTATAAATTTATTATATTTTATATATACACATATATATATACACATATATATACACTAATGTAACTGTTATAAATTTATTATATTTTATATACATACATATATATATACACATATATATACACTAATGTAACTTATAAATTTATTATATTTTATATACACACATATATATATACACATATATATATACACTAGTGTAATTGTTATAAATTTATTATATTTTATATACACACACATATATATATACACATATATATACACTAATGTAGTTGTTATAAATTTATTATATTTTATATACACACACATATATATATACACATATATATACACTAGTGTAATTGTTATGAATTTATTATATTTTATATACACACATATATATATACACATATATATATACACTAAGGTAATTGTTATAAATTATTATATTTTATATACACACATATATATATACACATATATATACACTAATGTAACTGTTATAAATTTATTATATTTTATATACACAT
>CAXHJY010001571.1:237500-239791 GCA_964016885.1 Eledone cirrhosa | reverse complement strand
CACACTGCAAACACCGCTGTACCTTGTATTATAGTATGTTCCGTTCAGTGCTAAACCCTCTCGGCCGGCATCCGAAAGGTATGGAGTTCGATTCCGTGCCAGAACGTCTATCCATTTTTCCGTCTCTACGTGTACCTTACACATTTTTCATAACTATTGTTTATAAATGATCGACTATTATTATTATTATGTGCATTATTATGGGCGGTGGATTGGCAGTATCGGTAGAGGGTCGGACGCCATGCTTTGAAGCATAGAGCTACGTTCCTTTATGATTTGAGTTCAAATCCCGCTGAGGTTAACTTTGCTTTTCATCCTTACGTGATCGATAAATAAAAGTACCAGAAATGTACTGGGTAATTGCTGGCCTTGTGCCTAAAATATAAACAATTATTATTATGTGCATTTGTGTTGGGATTCACATATTTAGTACATACATATATATATATATATGTGTGTATATATATATATATATATATATATATGTGTGTGTGTGTAGAGAGAGAGAGAGAGAGAGAGAGAGAGGCATGAACCCGACGACCACGCAAAGCGGTTTATATATATATATTCTGATTGGAGCTCTGAAATAGCCATGTATACATGAATGTATGTATAGCATATTTGACTATATACCGTATGTTTAATTAAAAACATTTAGAAGACCATACTCTATCAGTTTTAAAGTAGTGACTATGTCACTTACTTCTTTTCGGCGAAAGAAGGAAGAGAAGCTGGCAGTCTGTTTCGAGCTGGTTGGCGATCATCAGAGCTGCGCACTCCCCTGCTTCCGCCGAAAATTCTAGAAGCTGGATTCTTATAGAATTCCAGTAATAGTCAGGAGCTGTCAGCTTCTCTCCCTTCTTTCGCCTAATTTTTTGCTGGGCCGGCAATCACTCTGTATAGTCAGCCCCTGACTATTACTGGAATTCTATAAAAATCCAGCTTCTAGCATTTTCGGCGGAAGCAGGGGAGTGCGTAGCTCTGATGAACGCCAGCCAGCGTGAAACAGAGTGTCAGTCTCTCTCCCTTCTTTCGACAAAAAGAAGTAAGTGACATAGTCACTACTTTAAAACTGATAGCGTATGGTCTTCTAAATGTTTTTAATTAAACACACAGTATATTGCCAAATATACTATATATACATTCATGTATACATCGCTATTTCAGAGCACCAATCCTAATATCATATATATATATATATAAAATAATTAAGTCAAATATGTAAAATTTGGCTTCGTTTATTATAAATTATAGATATGCTGCTATATATATTTCGGTGACAGCCATCATTGGCTGTGACCTCTTCAGGCAGTCCGATTTGGTGTGGAAAGACATGGTACACATGTTGTTGAAGTGTGTTTTACTCCGTCAATACATCGATATGTCCAGCTCTTGGTTGTGTTGTTATTCCTCTGAGGAACTGGAATCATATGAGTTAGAACAAACGAATTACGGCGTCATAGGACATGCTCGCATCCCATTGGTCAGTTGTGAGAACATTCCTTAGTCAAAAGTCTATAGAAATGTTTCTGAGGCAAGACAATCTGTTGTAGTTGTTTTTGTTTAAGTACAGGTGACCTCCATTGTGTTGGTAGTGATAGTGGTGTTAAGGGACCAGCTGGCAGGTCAGCTTTAGTGTGCTGCTGCTATGTTCTGGAGAATGTGTGTGTCTAGGTTGGCATCTATCCTGCCACCATTCCACGTGGTGGGGGGTGCCAAACAAATATAAAATGCGTTTACGTTAAAACCAATATCAAAATTTGAAAGATTTGAAAAATATTAACTGAAGAAGAAAACCTGTGTGTCAGAATAGAGAAGGGTAAAGAATTACAATTCTATTTTATGATCGAGTGGTGCATTTTAAGAGCAAATGAGATAAAAGTGGAGTGTAAAACACCAAAAACCTGAGTGTCAAAATCTGGAAATGCAAAGGACTACAGTTCATATTTCCGCATAAAGTACATATGCATGTATGTCGACGCACATCGTTGCGTACACAGATTGATTTTTTTAGCTTCAGAAGATCCCGTTAAGGGTGAAAGTAGTGATTCTTTGCTTAAACTTTAATCTGTTATTTCAATTAATATTTATCTTCCTTGTTGATAATCCAAAAATATCCACTTCCGTGACTTACCATCTGATTAATTGGTGAAATATATTTCTTTAATGGAATATATACAGGGAAGATTAATCATATTAAAAGGTATCTATTTTTGAAGTTCTAGTCAACTTTATTTATTTGTTACCTACCTAACTATGCGTGGTTACACGCTTGTAAAAATTCTCCTGTG
>CAXHJY010001571.1:227500-232500 GCA_964016885.1 Eledone cirrhosa | reverse complement strand
TTTGGGTGTAGTATTTCTCATTGAACTTAAATATGTGGCCCTTTAGGGTAGTTTTGATACTACCCCCTATTGCATGTGCGACAATTTTTCTTACCTGATCAGTGTTTTGGGGGGTCCGTATAGCTTTGGTCCACCCAATCCACCTTCCTATGGGAGTCTTTTTAGCCATTGAGGTTATGGTGGGGGGTCTACCTCTTATAGGTCGACGACCCGACAACAGGACCACCAACAAGACCCGTATGCGGAGCTAATATAGCTAGCAACTACAGGATCTCCTACTTCCTCTCAGTGGTTATACGCCCCATAATCAAGATGTCCTCAGATGTATGTGAAAGTACAGAGGACCTCCTCAGCAGAATCAGTGAGTGCAACAAAAACAGGAGCCTATCCAACTGCATAATAGGCAGCATGGATGTGGTGTCACTGTACCCATCCATTAACATTGATTTTGCTGTGAAAAGATGTGTGGAGATGATCATTGAGAGTGAGGTGGAGTTCTGCGACGTCGACACAGACGAACTGGGCCTCCTACTTAGACTTACCTACGACACTGACTACCTAGACAGCCATGACCTTAGATGTTTCTGCCCTAGTAGACCTATAAGAGGTAGACCCCCCACCATAACCTCAATGGCTAAAAAGACTCCCATAGGAAGGTGGATTGGGTGGACCAAAGCTATACGGACCCCCCAAAACACTGATCAGGTAAGAAAAATAGTCGCACATGCAATAGGGGCTAGTATCAAAACTACCCTAAAGGGCCACATATTTAAGTTCAATGAGAAAATCTACACCCAAAATGAGGGAGCAGCCATCGGCGTCAGCATAGCTGGTGATGTTGCCAACCTTTTCATGGTATGGTGGGAAAGGAGACTTAAAGATCTCCTTAATGAAAGCTCCATAGACCTCATCATGTACTCTCGTTATGTAGACGATATCAATATAGTTATAAGAACACCCCCACTAGAGAGCACTAACAATTTTGACTTAGAACGTAGCACAATGGAAAGCATCCAGCAGATAGCTAATTCCATACACCAGAGTATAACTGTAACTATAGACTTCCCTTCCAAACACCCTAACAATAGACTACCCGTATTAGACACAGAACTCTGGATTAACACTATAGACGAGAGAGCCCAAATTCTCCTCTCACACTATGCTAAACCCATGGCCTCCAAATACCTGATACTCAAAAACTCAGCAATGTCCAGTAATGCTAAGTTTAATATTCTGATCGCAGATTTGGTACGAGTGATGAAGAATGTGTCCAGCATGTGCGACCCAACAGAAATGGAAGGACACATCCAACACTTCATCAACCGCATGCAGTTCTCTGGCTACAACCAAAGAGACAGAGTCAGAGTATACGAAGGAGCCATGGAAAAGTATAAGACCCTCATAGAACTGGACATGAAAGGAATTTGCCCACTATACAGGAGCAAATCATGGAATAGCTTAGATAGGGCTAGACATAAGATAGGGAAGGCCACATCATGGTACGACAACTAGAGATATCAGAGTGTCATGTTTGTGGACGCCACCCCAGGAGGGAAATTAGCTAACCAGTGTAGAAAGGCCCTGAGAAAGACCCACTTAAAAATAAAGGTGGTAGAAAAGCCAGGAACCACCATAAAATCCCTGATCAGCAAAACCTACCCTTTTAAGAAAACCCACTGTACCAATAGGAAATGTATCATATGTAAGGTGAACCCCCGGATAAACTGTAAAACTAGAAACGTAGTCTATAGCATAAGATGTACAGAGGGTACTTGCAGAAACACGACAACAACATACATAGGTGAGACAGCTCGTAGCATAGGTGAAAGGATAGACCAACACTGGGGGGAACTAAAAGGACGAAAAAACGGGTCAGTACTATACGAACATGCTAGACAACAACATGACGGTAACATAGACAACATAGAAATTAGAATAATATCTAAACATAGGAATGACCCAGCAGATAGGCGAATCAGAGAGGCCAGTGAAATAGAAATTAGAAGACCAAAGCTAAACAGAAAGAATGAGTGGAACAACAACAACACCCAAACAAACAACACTGACCTAAGAGAAGTATAAATAAGTAAATAAAATTAAATAAAATAAGATAAATAAATACATACACAAGCACATAAACACACACTAGTCACCCAGCAGACACAACACTATACACACTAGTCACACATCACACATAACACTATACACACACGCAAACGCATGCGCAAAGAAGACAAAATAAAATAAGATAAACAAACAAGCAAATAAATAAATAAATATATAGACAGACTGAACAAAAAAAAAATGGCGTAGACATACAACACAACAGGAGGAACAATGAATATAACACCACTGACGATGTTGCAGATGTGCAACGAAAGATTTATGTAAATTATGTAAACTATATATATGTGTTTGTGTCTATATTGTATCTGTATTATTTTTGACCGCCGGTCAGTCAATGGCAACATTGAGGACCGAGTAAGTTAGATCGCAGATATATATATATAAAAGACAGCGAGAAGCGAAAACCAACCAAACAGTGAGTGTGTTCTGTTATTAATTCTGGCAATATTACGCAAATATGACCCTCCCCAAATATAACAATATCTGTTTCGACACACGATTTCATATAAAAAACCTCGCAAAACTAATTCATCGCCGCTATATATATATATATATATATATATATATATATATATATATACATATATATATATATAAGTATATATATATATATATGTATATATATATGTATATATATATATATACTTATATATATATATATATATATATATATATATATATATATATATATATATATATATATATATATATAAGTATATATATATATATATATATATATATATATATATATATATATATATATATATATATATATATATATATATATATATATATATTCAAAATATATAAATTTATATATAAGTATATATGTGTATGTATAAATATATAATGACATGACAGCTGATATTAATAGTTTGTTGCCATGACAATTCCGTTTAAAGCAAACCTCAGCAGTGTCACACTTGATGACTTTCCCTTCAATATTACTGACGTAGCTCAAATTGTTGTTGTCTTATATTGTATTGTCGTGAGGGTGTGGGGTCTGTGAAGCCTTCTCATATAAACTTGTCTGTTTGTATAACAAAAACACACATATACTTACACACGAGAGACGTAGTACATATTGCTGTCTGTGGTTGTGAATGAGTATGTGAGTCTGCCATTGTCTTTTACATACACACAGCTTATTTGGGCAAACATGTTCACAGACCACCCACATCATAAACAAGCTATGTATATACGAGATGTGTCAGGAAAGTTCCAGGACTGATGTCACAAAAGATTTATTTCAAACCCAAACTTCACACTAAGAGTGTTTTCCTTCAAAGTAATCCCCCTGGAGTCTAATAGACTTTTCCATCCTTTTCTGCCAGGCTTGCATGCACTCCTGGAAGGATTCTTCCGGGATCCTCCGCAGTTCTGTCGTCACGGCCTTTTTGATGTCGTCCACGTCTTCAAAACGGGTCCCCTCCGGGTCGTACTCGAAGATCCATGACTCATCACCGGTGATGACTGTCCCTAACAAGTCTGGTTCGGTTTCAAGATGCTCGAGGATGTCCTGGCACACTTGCATGCGTCGACCCTTCTGGTCATCGTTCAGCCGTTTTGGCACCATTTCGCACAGTCTTTCTCATGTCCAAATCTTCAGTGAGAATCTTCCTGACGCTGTCCCGATTCATGCCCAGCCCATTTGCCATCAGTTGAACAGTCAACCGACGATCGCTACGTACCATCTGCCTGACACGCTCAACTTTGACCTCAGTCCTGGTTGTTCAGGGCCGTCCGCTCCTTGGGTTAACTTCCATGTCCTCGCGTCCTTCTTTAAACCTCTTGCACAAACTCAAAAACACGTGAGCGTGACATCGTCTCATTTCCATACACTTGCTGCAGCAATCCCAGTGCTTCTGACGGAGTTTTCAAGTTTGTTCGTTGCTCTGTGCTCATTGCTTGACGACCTGAAACAGAGGACATGTATATAAAATTATGATGAAAAAAGTTTGATCGCTGCAGAGAGCTAAGATTACAGTTACATACTCCAGGGGGATTACTTGGAGGAGAAAACTCTTAGTGCGAAGATCGGGTTTGAAATAAATCTTTTATGACATCAGTCCTGGAACTTTTATGACACACCTCGTGTATATATATATATATATATATATATATATATATATATATATATATATATATATATATATATATCCATCCGATATTCTGTGCCGATTGTGTTTTTATTTCTGTTTACCTTTTATATATATATATTAGAATTGGTGCTCTGAAATAGCGATATATATATGAATGTATATATAGTGTATTTTGCAATACACTGTATGCTTAATTAAAAGCATTTCGAAGACCTTACGCTATTGTTTTAGAGTAGTGACAGTCTCACTTACTTTAATTTTCAGCAAACGGGGAGATAAAGCTGACAGACTTCTGTTTCGCACTTGTTGGTGCTTATCAAAGCTAAGTACTCCGCCTGCCTGCTGAAAATCATGAATGTTTGATTCTTATGGAATTCTAGTAATAATCAGGAACTGATTATACAGAGCGGTTGCCGGTCAAGCAGAATTTGAAAATTAGAATTGGTGCTCTGAAATAGCTATATATATATGAATGTATATATAGTGTATTTTGCAATACACTATATATACTAGATACACTATATTATTAGAATTCTATAATAATAAGACATTCATGATTTTCAGCAAATATGCGGAGTACTTAGCTTTGATAAGCACCGAAAAGTGCGAAACAGAGCTCTGTCAGCTTTATCTGCCCTGTTTGCTGAAAATTAAAGTAAGTGAGACTGTCACTACTCTAAAACAATAGCGTAAGGTCTTTGAAATGCTTTTAATTAAGCATACTGTGTTTGCAATATACACTATATATATATTTATATATATATATATATA
>CAXHJY010001571.1:197500-225000 GCA_964016885.1 Eledone cirrhosa | reverse complement strand
GTGTTTGTGACATTTAATTGCAATCTCTCGCTGATGAAGCCCAGGATTATCTGTTACAAACACACTCAGGGCGAAACAGATTAGGGATAATCTGTCCGAGAGATATAATGGTTATTGAGGCGGTTTGTATTATGATAATATATTTTTATTTTCATTTTGTCATCCTGTCTGTTTCTTGGTTAAATATTTCAAGCATATGTGGTTTTTCAACCCTTGTAATTTTAGACACACGGTTTACTGTGTTTCTTACTATATATTGTTAATCGGCTCAGTATTTATTTGTACTTTATACTTAGAGCTTAATGGTTACAGGGTTCTAATTCATATATATATTTCGGCTCTCTTACAGGATGAGCTATTAAGTTGTGCGTGTTGAACTGTTATTTCTGTTCAATACGCGCTTACCACGTTTGACTGGCAGCGCACGAGGTGATAAATTCATCTTTCTGTGTGAACGTTGGCAAATAGTGTTTGTGACATTTAATTGCAATCTCTCGCTGATGAAGCCCAGGATTATCTGTTACAAACACACTCAGGGCGAAACAGATTAGGGATAATCTGTCCGAGAGATATAATGGTTATTGAGGCGGTTTGTATTATGATAATATATTTTTATTTTCATTTTGTCATCCTGTCTGTTTCTTGGTTAAATATTTCAAGCATATGTGGTTTTTCAACCCTTGTAATTTTAGACACACGGTTTACTGTGTTTCTTACTATATATTGTTAATCGGCTCAGTATTTATTTGTACTTTATACTTAGAGCTTAATGGTTACAGGGTTCTAATTCATATATATATATATATATATATATATATATATATATATATATATATATATATATATATATATATATATATATATATATAGAGAGAGAGAGAGAGAGAGAGAGAGAGAGAGAGAGAGAGAGAGTGAGTGAGTGGGGGAGAGAGACAGACATAGGCTGACAGACATCTAGACTGCTAGACAGACTGATAGGCATATGTACAGGGATATATGTGGATAAACGAAATCTATTTCCCAGAGACAGAGAAGTTATTAAGAGTCGAAGAACAGGGATCTCATATCGTGTATATATGGAATTGAATCTGTGATGAAATGTCTGTGTGGTATAGTTTGAGGGAAAGCTTTAATTAGGCGATGGCTATGGGTGGCTGCTCAACTAATCGGGATAATCCTAGACAACTGAGGAGTTATTCCGTTTTAGGTGGCATTTTCCATTGTTTAAAAATAAATTCAGTGACGTGAGTTTACGTTGAGGCGCTATAAAAATTTCTCTTGATGTTCCCTCACCTCGTCCGTACATAACTGAGCCATAACTGAGTCCGTATATAACTGAGCCATTTCTAGCCATTGAAATAAGGTCTGGGTCGTTTGCGTGTTTTCTATTTGAAGAAGAAGTCCTATTTCTATCTTTCAATTTACATTTGTGGTTAGCCAACGTAGTATTATTTCTTTTGTCCGGCTATTTGAAAATTGATTCGCGTTTTGGAAGCAATACTTAAACATCCCTTTCTTCAGGTTTGGATGGCAAAGTCAAGGTGACTTCAGTTTCATATTCCAAAAATCTACATAACATGCTTTGTTGAGTGGATTTTTAAATGAAGAATCCTGTGATAATTCCATCTTATTAGATTTCCACAGTGAAGCATATATATTATTTTGTTGTTTCTTGTATTTAAACTTCCGAATAATACAAGAAAATATTGACAGAATAACAAATATATTTAGTATCCAACAAATACAGTTTAATGAAATGAATATATTTTTCTAAAAATAGAAATAAACGTTTAAATATATTTGGTGTTAAATCTGTTGGTGGCTTATCTGAATTGCAGGATCATATTAATAGTTGATAGCGCCTTGAAAATCGATTACACCTTTCACGTTGACAATCTTTGAAAATTTTGATTTTTGTTTATAAGTATTGTTCAAAAATATACAAGCGTATGGGAGAATGTATATACATACATATATATATATATATATATATATATATATATATATATATATATATATATATATATATATATATATATATATATATATAAGAGAGAGAGAGAGAGAGAGAGAGAGAGAGAGAGAGAGAAGAAATATATATACATAGAAGAAATATATAATATAGAAGAAATGGAAAAAGATGAGCATTGACGTACATGGGAGTCGAACCCGCATCAATGGTAGTACAGTGGTCTGAATAAGCAAAGATGTGGGTTCCAATCCCATGTACGTCAATACTCATCTTTTTCCATTTCTTTGAGTGTTCTAAACCCCACTATCAGGCTAAAACTTCTTTAGTAAAAAATACGGCGAAATCTTCTATTTCTAATTTCAAACTCGCTCAGTGTTTCAAAACAAATGTACTTTATATATATATAAGATATTCAAAACAACAAACAGCGAAAGACGCGTTCCGGACTTGTCCGACAGACAACCTTTTCCCCCACCCCGGATAAAAACCCTAGTTGATGGATGTAAATCCGAAATATATAGGGACTATTAAATCTCTCCCAAGGTAACTCTCTCTTGTGTTGTTATTTTTATTTTTATCCTTTATACTCTTCCCTTGATTCTACACATCTCACACATCTTATAGACACCACGCATCTCAACGTACACCCACTTACATCTCTCTCTCCACCACCGGATCTTGTTACCCGGAGATTTACCCATTTGCATTGTCGAAGCTTCCAAAGGACTTAAATATATATATATATATATGAGTGTATACACACACACACGCATATATATATATATATATATATATATATATATATATATATATATATATATATGAAAATGTATGACCCCGACGGCAGAGTTCAAGCCGTTTCGATGTCTATTTCTGGATTAGTCCAGAAATAGCCGTCGAAACGGCTTGAACTCTGCCGTCGAGGTCAGACATTTTCCTATTACCCACTCTACTACCCTAAGTATTGAGTACTCTGTTGCGTTATGGTCAATCCGGTTCCTTACCCCAACTGCCTCGTTATATATATATATATATATATATATATATATATATATATATATATATATAATATATATATATATATATATATATATATATATACAGAGAGAGAGAGAGAGAGAATGGTAGACTGAATGCACACGTGTTTTTCCGCTCCCTCCTCTTCTCTATCTATCTTTCTATTTCATCTTTTACTTCTCATCCTATCATCTGATGAAGGATTAGTGTCCGAGATGTTAAGACTTTTTCCTTCATTAATTAGTATTAAACCAATATATTTCTTCATTGTACTATGTCGTTTGCTTTGTTCTTTCTGCGTGTGTGTGTGTGTGTGTGTGCATGTGTGTGTGTATATATCTATCTATATACATATATATATATGTGTGTGTGTCCCTGCAAGTGTATATATATATATATGTGTGTGTGTGTGTGTGTGTGTCTGCAAGTGTATATATATATATATGCGCATGTGTATAATTAGAGGCGATGTATGTATATGCTATATGACGGTTGTCCTATATTTCATTATCTCATTACGGCCCTTGCCATTCTGAGTTCAAATCCCGCCGAGGTTAACTTTGCCTTTCATCCCTACGGGGGTCGATAAAATAAAGTACCAGTAATACATTGGAATAATTGCTGGCCTTGTGCCAAAAGTAGAAACAATTATCTCATAAACAACACCCATATCTATAATGTTTGCCATATATACATTACGGTTCGTAACATCGTTTTTATTTGCACGACCATTGAACAGTAATAATTTATTACGCTCTACTATAATATTGAGCACTTTTCCTTTTTTAACCGAAGTGCATATTAATTTTTATATAACATGTCAGAACCTCTGAGACGAGGAATCAATCAATATTCTATATAGATTTATTCGATGACGTCTTCGGAATTCTTCGATAACACCCTTAAAACGAACCGTTTATCATCTGAAATATATTGTTCTCCTTCCATTGTCTATGATCGGTTTATCCTCGTATTAGTTATTTGTTATTTGTATTGTCACTAAAGATGAAAGGTATTTTATTCATGATCTTCCTGTCATTTTTTAAGTTATAATTACAATGTACATATTAGGGTCCTTAGTATATTAATTGCTTGAGTCATGTACTCTTGAGTTGAAGTTATAATTATAACATGTTAGGGATTACAGACTATTAACTACTTATGTCCTATACTCTTTTGTGTTGAAGTTATAACATATTAGGGACCTTAGTCTATTAACTACTTATGCCCTGTACTCTTTTGTGTTGAAGGTATAATTATAACATATTAGGGACCTTAGTCTATTAACTACTTATGCCCTGTACTCTTTTGTGTTGAAGGTATAATTATAACATATTAGGGACCTTAGTCTATTAATTACTTATGTCATGTACTCTTTTGTGTTGAAGGTATAATTATAACATATTAGGGACCTTAGTCTATTAACTACTTATGTCCTGTACTCTTTTGTGTTGAAGTTATAACATATTAGGGACCTTAGTCTATTAATTACTTATGTCATGTACTCTTTTGTGTTGAAGGTATAATTATAACATATTAGGGACCTTAGTCTATTAATTACTTATGTCATGTACTCTTTTGTGTTGAAGGTATAATTATAACATATTAGGGACCTTAGTCTATTAATTACTTATGTCATGTACTCTTTTGTGTTGAAGGTATAATTATAACATATTAGGGACCTTAGTCTATTAACTACTTATGTCCTGTACTCTTTTGTGTTGAAGTTATAACATATTAGGGACCTTAGTCTATTAATTACTTATGTCATGTACTCTTTTGTGTTGAAGGTATAATTATAACATATTAGGGACCTTAGTCTATTAATTACTTATGTCATGTACTCTTTTGTGTTGAAGGTATAATTATAACATATTAGGGACCTTAGTCTATTAACTACTTATGTCATGTACACTTTTGTGTTGAAGTTATAACATATTAGGGACCTTAGTCTATTAACTACTTATGTCCTGTACTCTTTTGTGTTGAAGGTATAATTATAACATATTAGGGACCTTAGTCTATTAATTACTTATGTCATGTACTCTTTTGTGTTGAAGGTATAATTATAACATATTAGGGACCTTAGTCTATTAACTACTTATGTCATGTACACTTTTGTGTTGAAGTTATAACATATTAGGGATCTTAGTCTATTAACTACTTATGTCATGTACACTTTTGTGTTGAAGTTATAACATATTAGGGATCTTAGTCTATTAACTACTTATGTCATGTACACTTTTGTGTTGAAGTTATAACATATTAGGGACCTTAGTCTATTAACTACTTATGTCATGTACACTTTTGTGTTGAAGTTATAACATATTAGGGACCTTAGTCTATTAACTACTTATGTCATGTACACTTTTGTGTTGAAGTTATAACATATTAGGGATCTTAGTCTATTAACTACTTATGTCATGTACACTTTTGTGTTGAAGTTATAACATATTAGGGACCTTAGTCTATTAACTACTTATGTCATGTACACTTTTGTGTTGAAGTTATAACATATTAGGGACCTTAGTCTATTAACTACTTATGTCATGTACACTTTTGTGTTGAAGTTATAACATATTAGGGATCTTAGTCTATTAACTACTTATGTCATGTACACTTTTGTGTTGAAGTTATAACATATTAGGGACCTTAGTCTATTAACTACTTATGTCATGTACTCTTTTGTGTTGAAGGTATAATTATAACATATTAGGGACCTTAGTCTATTAATTACTTATGTCATGTACACTTTTGTGTTGAAGTTATAACATATTAGGGACCTTTGTCTATTAATTACTTATGTCATGTACACTTTTGTGTTGAAGTTATAACATATTAGGGACCTTAGTCTATTAATTACTTATGTCATGTACACTTTTGTGTTGAAGTTATAACATATTAGGGACCTTAGTCTATTAACTACTTATGTCATGTACACTTTTGTGTTGAAGGTATAACATATTAGGGACCTTAGTCTATTAACTACTTATGTCATGTACACTTTTGTGTTGAAGGGATAATTATAACATATTAGGGACCTTAGTCTATTAACTACTTATGCCCTGTACTCTTTTTTGTTGAAGGTATAATTATAACATATTAGGGATCTTAGTCTATTAACTACTTATGCCCTGTACTCTTTTGTGTTGAAGGTATAATTATAACATATTAGGGATCTTAGTCTATTAACTACTTATGCCCTGTACTCTTTTGTGTTGAAGGTATAATTATAACATATTAGGGACCTTAGTCTATTAACTACTTATGTCATGTACTCTTTTGTGTTGAAGGTATAATTATAACATATTAGGGATCTTAGTCTATTAACTACTTATGCCCTGTACTCTTTTGTGTTGAAGGTATAATTATAACATATTAGGGACCTTAGTCTATTAACTACTTATGTCATGTACTCTTTTGTGTTGAAGTTATAACATATTAGGGACCTTAGTCTATTAATTACTTATGTCATGTACTCTTTTGTGTTGAAGGTATAATTATAACATATTAGGGACCTTAGTCTATTAACTACTTATGTCATGTACTCTTTTGTGTTGAAGTTATAACATATTAGGGACCTTAGTCTATTAACTACTTATGTCATGTACTCTTTTGTGTTGAAGGTATAATTATAACATATTAGGGATCTTAGTCTATTAACTACTTATGCCCTGTACTCTTTTGTGTTGACACACACACACACATTAGGAATATACATATTTAGAGATACAAATGTATAATGGCATACACCAACATACATACACACACACATATATATATCTGTGCGTGTGTGTATTTATGTTTGTTTGTTTAGATGATTGTGTGTGTGTATGTGGGTGTGTATGTGTGTGAGTGTGTGTGAATATATGTATATATATATATATATATATATATATATATATATTCTTGCATTTATATATATATATATATATATATATATATATATATATATATATATATATATATATATATATATATCAACACTGACAAAGGAACACTGTACTAGTTACAAACAAATCGAGCATTATAATAAATGTTCGGTAAATCCATACGTACATATATATATATGTGTGTGCATGTATGTATATATATACATACTACTGTACGTCTGTATACATATATGTATGTACGTATACATATTTATATTTAAGTAACAGCCGTACTCAGAGTGGGAAATGAAATTTCGTTTCATTTTTTCCGTTTATCGCTTTCGGTGCGCCCGGCCGATTAGCTCAATCGATATACAAATTAGGCTGCTCAGCCGATAATATGCATAAAGAAAGTATATACTTTCAAACGTTCAATCATCTGGCAGGAAGGTATACGTTGCTGACGATAGCTAATAAGCTTGAAACTAGTACAGCATTCCTTTGTCAGTGTTGAACAAAAGAGCAACGATGGTTGCTAAACACTGTACGGCTTAATACGGGATGTTTGTTTACAAACACACCGAGCATTATAATAAATGTTCGGTAAATCCATACGTACATATATATATGTGTGTGCATGTATGTATATATACATACTACTGTACGTCTGTATACATATATGTACGTATACATACTTATATTTAAGTAACACGTAGTGGGAAATGAAATTTTGTTTCATTTTTTCCGTTTATATATACATATATATATATACATATAACACTACATGCTAAGACATATCCATATAACTTAGTAAAACACACATACACACACAAACAACACATACACACAAACAGCACATATACACACAAACAACACATATACACACAAACAACACATATACACACAAACTACACACAAACAACACCTACACACGTATACATACATACAGAGAGAGACACAAATATTCAAGATGTGTTTCCTGTCATTTCACAAGACAACTTTTTATGACATCACGTTTACGTGATGTAGTTTGAGTACCTTTGTGGGTGTGTGTCTGTGTGTGTGTTCATGTGTGTGTATATGTCTATGTGCTTGTGTATGTGTGCTTGTGTGTGCTTATACATATACCTCTAATGCTGTGAGCACGTGTGTGTAAGAGACCATAATTAAAAATGCAATATATCAGAATGTATAACTGTGCATATGAGTGTATAACTTAATATATAAAATTGAACGTTTCTGTGAATGTTGAAATATGTAGGCCACGGCTTTGCACCAAGTTGCTTATATTTTATATTGAAAGCACATATTTACAAGAAGGTCATTGACTGTTTGGAATTATCTGAGGTTTGTTCTTTTTAACCACTGAATGAAACATTAAGTATATTGTATACTCCAGGGAATGTGGAGGAATAAGATAAAAGTGAACCTATAAAACAGGGATACTGTCTCGTCGCTTCTCATGTTATTTATAGAAAGTGAAATCCTGCTTCAGCTCTCTCTCAATTCACCCCCCCCCCCTCTATCTCTCGTTGTTTCCTCACTAACACCATCCCTCATTTTTATATGTAAATTGGAACACACGCGTTGACCGCGTCGTTATCCCGGTGGACAGAATAGAGGAGTTTCCCCGTAATCAAGGAGATGTGTTGGAAGAGTCATTCCATCTGGTGAGGTTCACACTCGTGGGTTGCCAACTCCATGGTGGTGTGTAGGGAGGTGGTCCTCCATGGTGGTGTGTAGGGAGGTGGTCCTAGCACCAACGACACCAGAGGTCTCCGCTACCAAGGTATATATTCCATATACTGTAAACGATATTGGGAAAATCTACTGATTAGAAAAATAATTCATATCGAATAATTAGTAGAATATTCTATTGAAGAAATTGGTTTCCCAGAGAATAAGATATATTTTGGGGATTATATGTCTTCATTTCAATTTTCAACCTCGATTCGAACCATTTTTTAAAGGTTCTTATATAAAAGAATTCTGGGGGAATAAGCATCCCTTCACAAATTGAAGATTGTTAACAGGTTGTTAAAGCTCTTCTTCCTAAATATAGGGAACTGTGTGTACGTATGAGTGGTGTGTTTGTATTGTGAGCTTATGCCCTTGTTCTTGAGCATACACACATTCATATATATATATATATATATATATATATATATATATATATATATATATATATATATATATATATATATATATATATATATACAAAGTGTTAAAACGATCAAAATTTAGTTTGGAACATTTATTTGCTGACAATTGTTTCTTCCAGAGGGAAGTCTGGAATCATCGGAGCATGGGGAATGTCGAGACATGTGACGAAAATCCTAGTCATTCAGAACATTTAGGGTACATAGTTGTTGTTAGTGTCATAGGCATCATGTGGAGAGTCAGGAGTTAAAATGATGTTATGCTTGAGAGAACACAATTACAGGCAGCACTGGTTGAAAGTGTAATAGGTATAAGTGAAAAGTACAAGCAAACAAATACAGGCAAAAAGGTTATAAGCAAGGAAAACTGGTGTACAATGCAGGAGTCAATACAGTCAATAAGGCATGTATGAGGAAAGAGTTATAATGCAGTTGAAGTAAACATATTTTGTGTGGGGTGTTAAAGTATGTTATAATTGTTATAAATGTTTAAGATAGTGTGCAATTTTTTAGAGAGGCATGTGGTGATAACGTAGGTATTTGTTATGTAAGGTGTAATGCAAAGCACGTGATAGAGTTGGGTATGTGATTTTCATTCAAGTGTTTTTGTTTTGTAGTTCGTATGTATGTGTGTATGTTGTTTGTAACTCACAGCTATTAACCATGGGATTATTTTGAGTCGTTTATAGTCAATAGGTGTTTGTTAAATGTAAATTCCTCCGAATTACTGGCCATGTTGTTACTTTAGGTATATTATCTTATGCATTTTTTATCAACAAATTATCTTTTCTAGGGTTTGTATCAACCGTTATTAAGCTGTTGGTGAAGCGTTATGTTACTTATATAATTATAGTTATATATATAATTTTTAAAAGTATAATAATAAAAACATTTCGCACTGCATGGCTGAATACATTAATTGTAATCTGAGTTTTTGGAATATTAATAATAACATTCGATTCGTTTGCAATTATACATCAAGCCTCAATGTTATAGCCATGTCAGTACACTGAAGGGTTATTAATATTCGAAAAACTCAGATTATATATATATATATATATATATATATATATATATATATATATATATATATATATATATATGTATATGTATATATATATATATATATATATACGCTCTCACCACATCTCCTACACAGTCTCTCTCACCACATCTCCTACACAGTCTCTCTCACCACATCCCCTACACAGTCTCTCTCACCACATCTCCTACACAGTCTCTCTCACCACATCTCCTACACAGTCTCTCTCACCACATCTCCTACACAGTCTCTCTCACCACATCCCCTACACAGTCTCTCTCACCACATCTCCTACACAGTCTCTCTCACCACATCTGCTACACAGTCTCTCTCACCACATCTCCTACACAGTCTCTCTCACCACATCTCCTACACAGTCTCTCTCACCACATCCCCTACACAGTCTGTCTCACCACATCTCCTACACAGTCTCTCTCACCACATCTCCTACACAGTCTCTCTCACCACATCCCCTACAGTGTCTCTCTCACCACATCTCCTACACAGTCTCTCTCACCACATCTCCTACACAGTCTCTCTCACCACATCTGCTACACAGTCTCTCTCACCACATCTCCTACACAGTCTCTCTCACCACATCTCCTACACAGTCTCTCTCACCACATCTCCTACACAGTCTCTCTCACCACATCTGCTACACAGTCTCTCTCACCACATCTCCTACACAGTCTCTCTCACCACATCTCCTACACAGTCTCTCTCACCACATCTCCTACACAGTCTCTCTCACCACATCTGCTACACAGTCTCTCTCACCACATCTCCTACACAGTCTCTCTCACCACATCTCCTACACAGTCTCTCTCACCACATCCCCTACACAGTCTGTCTCACCACATCTCCTACACAGTCTCTCTCACCACATCTCCTACACAGTCTCTCTCACCACATCCCCTACAGTGTCTCTCTCACCACATCTCCTACACAGTCTCTCTCACCACATCTCCTACACAGTCTCTCTCACCACATCTGCTACACAGTCTCTCTCACCACATCTCCTACACAGTCTCTCTCACCACATCTCCTACACAGTCTCTCTCACCACATCTCCTACACAGTCTCTCTCACCACATCTGCTACACAGTCTCTCTCACCACATCTCCTACACAGTCTCTCTCACCACATCTCCTACACAGTCTCTCTCACCACATCTCCTACACAGTCTCTCTCACCACATCTGCTACACAGTCTCTCTCACCACATCTCCTACACAGTCTGTCTCACCACATCTCCTACACAGTCTCTCTCACCACATCTGCTACACAGTCTCTCTCACCACATCTCCTACACAGTCTCTCTCACCACATCTCCTACACAGTCTCTCTCACCACATCTCCTACACAGTCTCTCTCACCACATCTGCTACACAGTCTCTCTCACCACATCTCCTACACAGTCTCTCTCACCACATCCCCTACACAGTCTGTCTCACCACATCTCCTACACAGTCTCTCTCACCACATCTCCTACACAGTCTCTCTCACCACATCCCCTACAGTGTCTCTCTCACCACATCTCCTACACAGTCTCTCTCACCACATCTCCTACACAGTCTCTCTCACCACATCTGCTACACAGTCTCTCTCACCACATCTCCTACACAGTCTCTCTCACCACATCTCCTACACAGTCTCTCTCACCACATCTCCTACACAGTCTCTCTCACCACATCTGCTACACAGTCTCTCTCACCACATCTCCTACACAGTCTCTCTCACCACATCTCCTACACAGTCTCTCTCACCACATCTCCTACACAGTCTCTCTCACCACATCTGCTACACAGTCTCTCTCACCACATCTCCTACACAGTCTCTCTCACCACATCTGTTACACAGTCTCTCTCACCACATCTGCTACACAGTCTCTCTCACCACATCTCCTACACAGTCTCTCTCACCACATCTCCTACACAGTCTCTCTCACCACATCTCCTACACAGTCTCTCTCACCACATCTGCTACACAGTCTCTCTCACCACATCTCCTACACAGTCTCTCTCACCACATCTGCTACACAGTCTCTCTCACCACATCTGCTACACAGTCTCTCTCACCACATCTCCTACACAGTCTCTCTCACCACATCTCCTACACAGTCTCTCTCACCACATCTCCTACACAGTCTCTCTCACCACATCTCCTACACAGTCTCTCTCACCACATCTCCTACACAGTCTCTCTCACCACATCTGCTACACAGTCTCTCTCACCACATCTCCTACACAGTCTCTCTCACCACATCTCCTACACAGTCTCTCTCACCACATCCCCTACACAGTCTCTCTCACCACATCTCCTACACAGTCTCTCTCACCACATCCCCTACAGTGTCTCTCTCACCACATCTCCTACACAGTCTCTCTCACCACATCCCCTACAGTGTCTCTCTCACCACATCTCCTACACAGTCTCTCTCACCAGATCTCCTACACAGTCTCTCTCACCACATCTCCTACACAGTCTCTCTCTCACCACATCCCCTACACAGTCTCTCTCACCACATCTACTACACAGTCTCTCTCACCACATCTCCTACACAGTCTCTCTCACCACATTCCCTACAGTGTCTCTCTCACCACATCTCCTACACAGTCTCTCTCACCACATCTCCTACACAGTCTCTCTCTCACCACATCCCCTACACAGTCTCTCTCACCACATCTCCTACACAGTCTCTCTCACCACATTCCCTACAGTGTCTCTCTCACCACATCTCCTACACAGTCTCTCTCACAACATCTCCTACACAGTCTCTCTCACCACATCTCCTACACAGTCTCTCTCACCACATCTCCTACACAGTCTCTCTCACCACACTCCCTACAGTGTCTCTCTCACCACATCTCCTACACAGTCTCTCTCACAACATCTCCCACACAGTCTCTCTCACCACATCCCCTACAGTGTCTCTCTCACCACATCTCCTACACAGTCTCTCTCACCAGATCTCCTACACAGTCTCTCTCACCACATCTCCTACACAGTCTCTCTCTCACCACATCCCCTACACAGTCTCTCTCACCACATCTACTACACAGTCTCTCTCACCACATCTCCTACACAGTCTCTCTCACCACATTCCCTACAGTCTCTCTCTCACCACACCCCCTACACAGTCTCTCTCACCACATCCCCTACACAGTCTCTCTCACCACATCTCCTACACAGTCTCTCTCACCACATCTCCTACACAGTCTCTCTCACCACATCTCCTACACAGTCTCTCTAACCACATTCCCTACAGTGTCTCTCTCACCACATCTCCTACACAGTCTCTCTCTCACCACATCCCCTACACAGTCTCTCTCACCACATCTCCTACACAGTCTCTCTCACCACATCTCCTACACAGTCTCTCTCACCAGATCTCCTACACAGTCTCTCTCACCACATCTCCTACACAGTCTCTCTCACCACATCCCCTACACAGTCTCTCTCACCACATCCCCTACAGTGTCTCTCTCCCCACATCTCCTACACAGTCTCTCTCACCACATCTCCTACACAGTCTCTCTCACCACATCCCCTACACAGTCTCTCTCACCACATCTCCTACACAGTCTCTCTCACCAGATCTCCTACACAGTCTCTCTCACCACATCTACTACACAGTCTCTCTCACCACATCTCCTACACAGTCTCTCTCACCACATTCCCTACAGTGTCTCTCTCACCACATCTCCTACACAGTCTCTCTCACAATATCTCCTACACAGTCTCTCTCACCACATCTCCTACACAGTCTCTCTCACCACATCTCCTACACAGTCTCTCTCACCACATCTCCTACACAGTCTCTCTCACCACATCTATACAGTCTCTCTCACCACATCTCCTACACAGTCTCTCTCACCACATCTATACAGTCTCTCTCACAACATCTCCTACACAGTCTCTCTCACCACATCCCCTACACAGTCTCTCTCACCACATCTCCTACACAGTCTCTCTAACCACATTCCCTACAGTGTCTCTCTCACCACATCTCCTACACAGTCTCTCTCTCACCACATCTCCTACACAGTCTCTCTCTCACCACATCTCCTACACAGTCTCTCTCACCACATCTCCTACACAGTCTCTCTCTCACCACATCTCCTACACAGTCTCTCTCACCACATACCCTACACAGTCTCTCTCACCACATCCCCTACACAGTCTCTCTCACCACATCCCCTACACAGTCTCTCTCACCACATCTCCTACACAGTCTCTCTCACCAGATCTCCTACACAGTCTCTCTCACCACATCTCCTACACAGTCTCTCTCACCACATCCCCTACACAGTCTCTCTCACCACATCCCCTACAGTGTCTCTCTCACCACATCCACTACACAGTCTCTCTCACCAGATCCCCTACACAGTCTCTCTCACCACATCTCCTACACAGTCTCTCTCACCAGATCTCCTACACAGTCTCTCTCACCACATCTCCTACACAGTCTCTCTCACCACATCTCCTACACAGTCTCTCTCACCACATCTACACAGTCTCTCTCACCACATCTCCTACACAGTCTCTCTCACCACATCTCCTACACAGTCTCTCTCACCACATTCCCTACAGTGTCTCTCTCACCACATCTCCTACACAGTCTCTCTCACCACATCTCCTACACAGTCTCTCTCACCACATTCCCTACAGTGTCTCTCTCACCACATCTCCTACACAGTCTCTCTCACCACATCTCCTACACAGTCTCTCTCACCACATTCCCTACAGTGTCTCTCTCACCACATCTCCTACACAGTCTCTCTCACCACATCTCCTACAGTGTCTCTCTCACCACATCCCCTACAGTGTCTCTCTCACCACATCTCCTACACAGTCTCTCTCACCACATCTCCTACACAGTCTCTCTCACCACATCTGCTACACAGTCTCTCTCACCACATCTCCTACACAGTCTCTCTCACCACATCTGCTACACAGTCTCTCTCACCACATCTCCTACACAGTCTCTCTCACCACATCTCCTACACAGTCTCTCTCACCACATCCCCTACACAGTCTCTCTCACCACATCTCCTACACAGTCTCTCTCACCACATCCCCTACAGTGTCTCTCTCACCACATCTCCTACACAGTCTCTCTCACCACATCCCCTACAGTGTCTCTCTCACCACATCTCCTACACAGTCTCTCTCACCAGATCTCCTACACAGTCTCTCTCACCACATCTCCTACACAGTCTCTCTCTCACCACATCCCCTACACAGTCTCTCTCACCACATCTACTACACAGTCTCTCTCACCACATCTCCTACACAGTCTCTCTCACCACATTCCCTACAGTGTCCCTCTCACCACATCTCCTACACAGTCTCTCTCACCACATCTCCTACACAGTCTCTCTCTCACCACATCCCCTACACAGTCTCTCTCACCACATCTCCTACACAGTCTCTCTCACCACATTCCCTACAGTGTCTCTCTCACCACATCTCCTACACAGTCTCTCTCACAACATCTCCTACACAGTCTCTCTCACCACATCTCCTACACAGTCTCTCTCACCACATCTCCTACACAGTCTCTCTCACCACACTCCCTACAGTGTCTCTCTCACCACATCTCCTACACAGTCTCTCTCACAACATCTCCTACACAGTCTCTCTCACCACATCCCCTACAGTGTCTCTCTCACCACATCTCCTACACAGTCTCTCTCACCAGATCTCCTACACAGTCTCTCTCACCACATCTCCTACACAGTCTCTCTCTCACCACATCCCCTACACAGTCTCTCTCACCACATCTACTACACAGTCTCTCTCACCACATCTCCTACACAGTCTCTCTCACCACATTCCCTACAGTCTCTCTCTCACCACACCCCCTACACAGTCTCTCTCACCACATCCCCTACACAGTCTCTCTCACCACATCCCCTACACAGTCTCTCTCACCACATCCCCTACACAGTCTCTCTCACCACATCCCCTACACAGTCTCTCTCACCACATCCCCTACACAGTCTCTCTCACCACATTCCCTACAAAGTCTCTCTCACCACATCTACTACGCAGTCTCTCTCACCACATCCCCTACACAGTCTCTCTCACCACATTCCCTACAGTCTCTCTCTCACCACATCCCCTACACAGTCTCTCTCACCACATCCCCTACACAGTCTCTCTCACCACATTCCCTACAAAGTCTCTCTCACCACATCTACTACGCAGTCTCTCTCACCACATCCCCTACACAGTCTCTCTCACCACATCCCCTACACAGTCTCTCTCACCACATCTCCTACACAGTCTCTCTCACCACATCTACTACACAGTCTCTCTCACCACATCTCCTACACAGTCTCTCTCACCACATCTCCTACACAGTCTCTCTCACCACATCTCCTACACAGTCTCTCTCACCACATCCCCTACACAGTCTCTCTCACCACATCTCCTACACAGTCTCTCTCACCACATCTCCTACACAGTCTCTCTCACCACATCTACACAGTCTCTCTCACCACATCTCCTACACAGTCTCTCTCACCACATCCCCTACACAGTCTCTCTCACCACATCTCCTACACAGTCTCTCTCACCACATCTGCTACACAGTCTCTCTCACCACATCTCCTACACAGTCTCTCTCACCACATCTCCTACACAGTCTCTCTCACCACATCTACTACACAGTCTCTCTCACCACATCTCCTACACAGTCTCTCTCACCACATCTACTACACAGTCTCTCTCACCACATCTCCTACACAGTCTCTCTCACCACATCCCCTACACATTCTCTCTCACCAGATCTCCTACACAGTCTCTCTCACCACATCTCCTACACAGTCTCTCTCACCACATCCCCTACAGTGTCTCTCTCACCACATCTCCTACACAGTCTCTCTCACCACATCTCCTACACAGTCTCTCTCACCACATCTACTACACAGTCTCTCTCACCAGATCTCCTACACAGTCTCTCTCACCACATCTCCTACACAGTCTCTCTCACCAGATATCCTACACAGTCTCTCTCACCACATCTCCTACACAGTCTCTCTCACCACATCTCCTACAGTGTCTCTCTCACCACATCCCCTACAGTGTCTCTCTCACCACATCTCCTACGCAGTCTCTCTCACCACATCTCCTACACAGTCTCTCTCACCACATCTCCTACACAGTCTCTCTCACCACATCTCCTACACAGTCTCTCTCACCACATCTCCTACACAGTCTCTCTCACCACATCTCCTACACAGTCTCTCTCACCACATCTCCTACACAGTCTCTCTCACCACATCTCCTACACAGTGTCTCTCACCACATCTATACAGTCTCTCTCTCACCAGATCTCCTACACAGTCTCTCTCACCACATCTCCTACACAATCTCTCTCACCAGATCTCCTACACAGTCTCTCTCACCACATCTCCTATACAGTCTCTCTCACCAAATCTCCTACACAGTCTCTCTCACCACATCTATACAGTCTCTCTCTCACCAGATCTCCTACACAGTCTCTCTCACGACATCTCCTACACAGTCTGTCTCACCACATCTCCTACACAGTCTCTCTCTCACCACATCTACTACACAGTCTCTCTCACCACATCTCCAGAAGCTCCAGAGTGAGAGTAATGTAGATAAGGAAAGTAGTCTATCTTGGACCAACAACCGCGATATTTGCTCCCACTTTGAAGGATATGCTTTTGTAATCCAAGAACAGGAAATCAACACGAAATACCTGATTCACAAAAGAGATAGGGATGTAGGCCAAACACCTAGATGTGACATGTGCAGGCTCTGCAGAACTAACATCGAGGACATCACCCATGTCATCAGCAGCTGTGCAAAGATGTCATCGCGGTACTATCTACCTATGAGGCATGATGTAGTGGCCAAAACACTGTACAATGCAGTTCGAAAAAAGATAGCCCTGATAATAAACACATTAAAAGCTACAGCAATGTGGAAGACGTCCATATACATAATATGAAAGAATACTGGTGGAATATTCCAGTAAAAACCCCAATAAAATGCAGCCATAACAAGGACAAGGACAGGGGCAGGGACAGGGGCAGGGAGAAGAAAACAAGCACAGTAGTGGAAATTAGCTGCCCAGCAGATGCCAATATAATATCAAAGATTAGTGAAAAGGAGAATATTTATGCCAACTGATGAAAAATCTGCAGATACTCCACCCTGATTACACCATCTTCAGATTTATGCCTGTGATTATTGGGGCACTGGGGTTTGTTAGTAACTGCCTCAATACAAATCTTGAGAAGCTAGGCTTCACAGGAACAGAAAGAACACAACTAGTTAGGAAATTACAAGTACAATCCATTAATGGAACAGTTAAAATATGTAAAACCTTCCCAAAATTCTACATCTAATAACTACATGTGTACATGTACAGATGCAAAGCTTATGCACATGCACACATACAACTCAAAACATCCACATCCACACATACAATAACCTCTATACCTGCACACACATGCATGCATGAATGCAGACATGCATACACATCTACATAGTTGATGTGTAAATTCCAATGAGAGAGTCTTGTGTCTATGTTAGAAACCGACTCTCTCTCTATTGGCAAACATTTATAAAGTTATAAACCAGAAGAACATACATACATACATACATACATACATACATACATACATACATACATACATACATACATACATACATACATACATAAGAATGACATATGGTAATAGAGATGGTGGAAGAGGTTGTGGCAAGATCTGATCACATCATTTCAACAAAATCATAAATTCAATAGAGCAGGGTATGGCAACGGCGGTGACGGTGGCGTTGCCAATTCCATGGAAGGTAAGTTTGTGGTATGAAAAGAAATATGTGTTAAGGAAGCTGGAATCTAACATATGCGATGGTTTGGGTGTGGTGGCGAAAATAGGTTGGAGAAGAATATGGGTTGTGTAGAGAAATAATGATGGGGCTGTCTGTCAGATATGAAATGAAGAGGATTTCCCTGCATTTCATTGGCTGACCAATATTGGTGCCTTTGAAAGAAAACAACCATTCCAATGTAGAATTGGTTATTAAAGAGGTTGTTTTCAAGTTGAAAGAACACTATATTGATGTCGACGTTGAGAGCAGGAAACCAACGAAGCTGAAATGATCTGTCACGTGATTCGATATTTCTTCAAGGCTATGTGCTGCAGCATATTGTTTTGTCTGATATGAGGCATGTATGAAGATGAGGAAAGAGAGGAACTTTTCACAAGAGAATTTTTTTTCTTCAAAACTTATTGCAGTGGAAGCAACAGTTATTAAAATACTTCGTTTTCAACCAAATATACATCAATGCAAATATATATATTCACAAAGAGAATCGAGCGCACTCACAGATATTCACGCATACAAACATACACACAAATACATACACATGCATATACAAACACATAATTCTACTTTGGGTTTCTCTACGTTTTTGCCGGTGATTCGCACGGCTCATAGACATAATATCTGCTGCTATAGACAGACCAAAATGGTGGTTAAGGAGATAAATGAAGGAGAGAGAGTAGATAGATAGATAGATAGATAGATAGATAGATAGATAGATAGATAGATAGATAGATAGATATATTTCTTTATTAGCCACAGGGGCACAAAAGAAGGGGACAAATACAAAGGGGGAAGTTTACATACAATAAAAACGTGTAAAATGTTATCACAGATGGAATTTAAAAGTTAGTCGATTTTCCCCAATAGAGGGAGACAGTTTATATGGGTAACACATACCCCCGAAAAAAAATGTGCAACCCTCATCTCCAGGAGTACGAAGAGCTTGTACTCCTTTCCTCTCCTCCTCCTTTTCCTCAACCTACAAGCTGATATAGAGAGAAGGCCCATTCACTCGGGCCATTCTCGCCACTTTCACCCACCTTTCATAAAACTTGCTGGGGTACAGCACCTCTCTCTCCATCCTGATTCTTCTTCCAAAGTGGTATTTGAAAAAAAGAATCAGTTGTTGGCCGGAGAGAAAGGTGTCTGACCTCAGCCCTTTCAACCTTGTCCACCATACAACCTCTTTCGCCATAGCTATCACACAAAGGAAAACCGCCTCTCCTTCGTTTTTGAAGGAGGGTGGCGGTTTGATCATGACAATGGACTCGGTGGTCAACTGGATTGGTCCCACCCGCGACAATAGTCGTTCTACATAGCCCCACAGGTCAGTGACGCCCGGGCAGTGTATGAATGCGTGCGCGACGGTTTCTTCGTCTCGCACGCACCTCGGACAGATCTTTTTTGCAGGGTCCCTGCCCGGGCGCCCATGTCTCTAGAGCTTGTCTCGAACTGGTAGAGCTCCTCGGTAGCACTGCCAGGCCAGGGACTTTTGGAAGTTGTCCATCGGTCCCGGGCGGAAGGTCCTACCGAACAGACTGGCCAGTTCATCTTCCTCTACGCCTAGAGTTTCACCGAGCGCGTCGTCGCACTTTCTGCGGACTAACCCTCTATAGAATGACGAAGTGGAGTCTCCACTGATCGCCGGGTCCGCCTGCCAGAGGGCTGTGAGCGCCTGAGCACATTCGATGTGCCAGTCGCCCATTTTCCTCGGTCTTTGCTTGACCCAGGACTGCAGCTCGGTCAGCGAGACGAGTCGTGGGAAGGCTCGCCTCACGAACGGGGCCCACACCAGTTGTCCGGTGAGGAATACGTAGAGATGCCGCAGCCTGAGCGCGTGTTTGCGCATCGTCAACCACGGCATCCCCAGCCCTCCGTTAGAAGGGTGTTGGCAGCAGATGGATCTTCTCACCAAAGGAGCCCGCCTCTTCCAAAGGAATCGGAACAACGCGCGCTCCATTTTGGCGAGCGTGTTGGCTGGACAAGGCACGACGGTCAAGCGGTAGTAGATGGCGGACGCTATAAAATGTTCGCCACCTCCACTCGACCTTTCAAGGATAGTTTGCACTCGGCCCACTTCTGGGTGAGTGCAAACACCTTGGCCGTCACTTCGTTCCAGTTCTTCTCCAACCTGGAGGTCCGGACCAAACCAGACCCCGAGCAGCTTTACCGGTCCTTCCGTCCAGCGTCCGACGACGCCATCGGAAGGCATCGGTCCGCCTCTCCACGATCCGAGTTGCAAACCGATGTACTTGTCCCGGTTCAGCTTCGCTCCTGTGAGACTTTCGTATTCCTTCAGTAAGGTGCCGACTTCCTCGATTTGCGAGGCGCTCGACACCATTATTGTCACGTCGTCGGCGTAGGCCGACGCCGCTTTCCGCAGTCCCGGTTCCAGAGGGATGCCCTGCAATAGCTCCAGCTTCCGCAGTAGTGGCTCGAGAGTCAGTACATACAGAAGGGAGGAGAGAAGGCATCCCTGTCGAATGGATCGCGTAATATGGAATGGCTCCGAGAGGTAGCCGTTCACCTTGACCCTTGAGCAGATGTTGCTGTTGTGCATTGCAGCGATCCAGCCCCTAAACACGGGTCCGAAGCCTGCCGCCTCGAGCAGCGCATCCAGGTAACGATGGTCAACCCTATCGAAAGCCTTAGACTGATCCAAGTTGATCAGGGCCCCACCGAAGCCGGGTTTACACCCTACCCTCTCTATGATGTATCGCATGATGTGGAGGTTGTCGTGTATGGACCTGGTCGGGATTGCGCATGTCTGCGCTTCTCCCACCAGGTTCTCGACGACAAGCGCCAGCCTCTTTGCCAACACCTTGGCCAAAATCTGTAACTCTGTGTTTAGCAGAGTTATGGGCCGGAAGTTGCCTATGTCATCCCCCTTATTCTCGTCCTTCCTGATTAGTGTGACCACGCCCCCGGTTACAGAACTGGGAATTCTCCCGTTCTGTTGCCAGTTGCAGTAGACCGCTTCCAGGAGACCGGAGAATAAGTCCGGCATTGCTACGTAAAATTCGTAGGGTAGACCGTCGAGACCTGGAGATTTGCGTTTGCCGCATTGGCTCAGCGCGTCCCCTATCTCAGTGGCTGAAATCGGCTTTTCGCAGAACTTTGCCTCGCTGTCCGAGAGTCGCGGTAGGCCGTCGAGGTATGGACCGAAATCCATAGCCTCTCCCGGCGCGCCGCTCCCTCCGAACAACCGAGCAAAGTGCCGCTGAAAAGCCGCACACATCTGCTTCGGCTCACGTATCACGCGTCCGTTTTGGTCCTTCAAAGACCGAATCGTGGACTTGTTGCCACTTTTTGCCTCCGTCACTCGGGCCCAGCTAACAGCTTTGGCTGCCTCGTTTCCCAGAGCACGTATTTTGCTTCTGACAACGCAGCCCTCGTGCTTTGCGTCGAAGAACTGGTCCAAGGCCATTCTCATTGCTAGCAAGCTGGCTATGTTGCCACTTCTAATTGCCTCTTCTACTTTATCTACCAGTTCCTTCCGTTTCTATTTCTATCTAACGCTAATTCTTTACTAAAAACTATCGAGTCTAATCTAACTGCCCTCTTGAGAGAGTACCACCATCTGTTGTTGACAATGGCCCCTGTCAAGTGCTGTTTAACTAAAGTGCTAATCCGTCTACTGTAGGCTTTGCTTGTCGGTAACGACAAGTTCAGCTTCCAGTAGCCGGGTCCTTGTCTATGGGTTCTATCAAGGTTGGCCATGCAGGTCACTAGTTTGTGATCTGAATAGGCAACCATGAACATTTGTGGACAGCTTAACATGTCCCTATCCTTATTTCTAACTAGAACCCTATCTAGGTACGATCTAGATGTTCCGCTACGATTACTCCACGTCCACAGTGGCGCAGTCGGAAAATCTAGTCGATATCTATCGGCCAGGTCAAATCGGTCGATTAACTGTTTGAGGCTGTTACACCCCCCTTTATCGGGACATGCTCCCACATAGTCCCAACGTGCATCTAGGATTCCATTCCAGTCCCCCATTAAAAGCAAGGAGCGGGACGTTCCCAGAAAAGTCTCTAGACGTTTGAAGAAGTCTGGCCGCGGTGTCCCGGATGGGGCATATGCGGCCACCAGCCTGAAGGCTCCACCTTCACTACCGTCAACGTCTAGGACCACCAGTCGACCCTCCGGGTCCAGATGTACCATCTGTGTTACGAGGCCCAGGTGTTTCCGCAGCAAAACGGCAACTCCGCCCCCACCCCCCGGTTGATAGAGAGATGCGTAGATCTCAAAGTCATCGAAGATGGGGGCCAGCTGTCGCTCGCCGTGGATCCTGGACTCGCAAATGGCTACCACATCCATACTGTGCGACCTGAGGTCGTTTAAGAGTTTGCCCTGTTTCAAGGGCATCCCCAGGCCGCGTACGTTCACACATCCAACTCTTATATCGGCCATGTTGGTGCTGAAAAGTTAAAAGAGGAAAAGAGATCACTCACCCTTCGCCTCCTGGGGACCAGGCCGCACGACATCCATGGGGGTGTTGGAGGGGTTGTCTGGATGGGTGGTGGTTTCCGTCGGGGTGGGGACGCAGATGTTTGGTGGGGTGGGGTCTGGTGGGATGGGGGTGTCTGGGGTGGGGAGGCATTTGAGAAGGACGCGGTTGAGTGGTTTCACGCAGGAATTCCCCACATCCTTCTCAAATGTTTCTTTTAGGGACCTATAAGTTTGTATAGGGACCCTAATCAGTTTTAGGTTCAGTTTTTTGCTATTTTTTATAGAGTGGGCGAAAGTTTTCCCTTCGGTGAAAACCGAAGGGTCGTTCGTGATGGTCTCCATTAGTGTTTTGTTTTCAGTGTTTATGTAAATGTAAGTGTAATTTTCTTGTGTTGTGTTTGTTTTTGTCTGTAGTTCTTGTGTGTGCTTTCGTTTTGTTGTAGGTATTTTGTTTTCAGGAGGTGGGGGTTTTGTTTGTGATATTTTTGTTGTTTGTGTTGGTGGTTGTATGTTTGTGGTAGTGTTTGCTGGTTTTTTGCTTTTGTGATGTCTTTTCTTTCTTTTCGAGCGATGGGGTTCTCCCTCGTCTTCACTGGGTGATGGCGAGATAGCCTCATCTGTTGTATCGTCTGTGTGATTGGGGAGGTGTATGTCTTGGGGAGCTGTTGTGTCTGTATGTGATTTTGCAGTGGTTTTAGGTGGAGTGGGGTTGGGTGGGACTGTGTTTGTTGTGGTTATTTTTGTGTGTTGGTGTTGTTGTTGTTGTGGTGGTGTTGGTGCTTGTGTTGTTTTGATGGGTGTCGGCAGAAGAGCCTTTTTTTGGTTCATTAGTTTAGGACAGGAAGCCCTCAGGTGACCCCTGCTAAAGTAATGGTAACATGAAGGCCGCCTACCCTCAACCGAAAGGTTTATGTAGGTGAGTCCGTCCAGGAGTACACACTGTGGGATCATAGCTATTCGCTCTGGGCTCATTTGCACCAGAACTTCAATGCTAGTCCCATTGAATACATCTCTGGGGGACTTTCCTACTGACAGTATTCTGTCTTCATCAAAATTGATGAAGCCGCACAGTATCCACCATATGCTCACCTTTGGTGTGACACTTGTGATTCTGATCTTTTGTGTCCTTTTTCCCATGTATGTAGGGAAAAATGTGTACAGGTTGGATACAATTGGCGACACAGAGTAATTTAGGGCCGTCAATTGATCCTTCATGAGTACCGAAATACTCCCAAAAAGTTTGCTTCTTTGAATGAATGCAATATCATTCATTGAATTTTTGAAAACCAGTTCAATATCTTTCTGTGACAATTGGACTGGTTTTCGGGTAGAATTGGAAACTGTCCTAAAAACTATCGTTTTGAGAGCAGTTTCCTTGCGAATTTCTACCGGAGAATTGATGCTGAAAGCACCATTTTTATCGAAAGTGACATATCTCTTAGCGTCCTTTAAAAGGTGTTCAGCATTTGTTATGTCGAGATATATCAATTGTTCTTTCTTTTGAACTTTCTCTGCAAAGGAGATTTTTGGTTTCTTTGTGGAATCCGTATTGGTGGTGTTGTCATTATTGTTGTTATTGTTGTTGTTATTCTTGTTGTCACCGATGTTGGTATCATCCGTATTTTCCTTGGTGTTGTTGTTGTCTTTGATGCTGGTGTTATTGGCGTTGTCTTTATTTTTTTCTTTGTTGTTGTTATCATTGTTGCTTTTATCATCATTATTGGTTTTGCTGTTATTTTTGTTGTCATTGAACTGTTTGGTGTCATTTGTGTTGTTTGGATATGAATTCGTTTTTTTATATTCATTTTGTCTTTCCATCTCTATAGTATCTAGTGAAGAAGACATTGTTGACTGCGAGCTTTGTAGTCTTACCGCCTCTCCACCACCATTATCGTTGGACGCAGCGTTCATAACGTAATCAAAATTTTACAATATTTTTTCCAAGATTCGATGGAGAAAAATTTTTTAAATGGATATTCCGCCCCTGAAGGGGCGAAAATGAGTTGACCCACCACCTGAAGGTCCAGACGGGTGGTCAAGTTACACAATGATATAAAATTTAACTAAAAACTCACGTTTTTTTCTTACATAAATTAACGGAAACTTCTCCGCGAAGTGACACGCGTCTGATAGAGAGAGAGAGAGAGAGAGAGAGAGATAGATAGATAGATAGATAGATAGATATATTTCTTTATTAGCCACAGGGGCACAAAAGAAGGGGACAAATACAAAGGGGGAAGTTTACATACAATAAAAACGTGTAAAATGTTATCACAGATAGATAGATAGATAGATAGATAGATAGATAGATAGATAGATTTCTTTATTTGCCACAAGGGCGCACCATAGAAGGGGACAATACATGTCGGGGATTTTACATACAGTCGTGTAAAAATATTGAAACAAACAATTATAACAATCGAAATTAATAGATACATAGATAGGTATATATATATATATGTATATATATAAAATATTTTAGTATCGTGAGAGAGTAGAAGGTTTATAGGGAGAGGGTATACATATAGTCAGTTGCCATAAGCTGGTGCATTTGTGCTCAATACTTGTGCCTACAGGGTTAAATATCGGAAAGTTACTCATCGCCACCACAACAATCATTATTTTACACAAATATCTAACCATAGTCCTTATAATAATTATTTTTTTCTTTACAAACATATTTCTCCACTTCCCTCTTTCTTCGTCGTCTCATCTATACTTATAAACCCTTCTTTTTCTTCTTTTTCTTATTCTTCTTCTTCGCCCACTTATTCCTGAGAGGGTCAGGGGGGGGGGGGGGGGGGGGAGATTCATCAAACACTCCTTCCAACTGTCTCCAACTAATCCGGCTGAATCCCCAAGCGATACCGGCCAAGCACATGGATGTGGTTAGAATATCTCAGTAAAGAATCGCTGGACAGATTTTACCGTCAAAACCAACCAGCAGGAGTAGACCCTGAGCAACATGGTTGGATAACTTACTAACCCTATATTCAAATAGCCAGATATATAAGTTATGTATTTATCTAACCTCTGCACCATTAGACAAACGTTTGTCATTTCATGACTAGAGTGTTGGGCCAACGATCGTTAGTTTGATTCTGGAACAGAGTAGAACGTTTTGCCCTTAAGTAATTTACTTTATTTTACATTGTCCACTCAGTTGAAATAAAAATGAGTTGTTACGATGCTGGTACTATAATCTATCGTAGTTTCCCTTGAAGTGTCGTGGAGAAGGCTCATATTTCATCAAGTGCTGCTGGTTTTCTACAAAATATCGTGCAAAACACAGTGACAATCGTGACCGAAACAAGCCCTTTCTAGAAACCCTGGCTTGCTTATTTTGTAGGACAAAGTATTGATAAATAACTCGTGCTAACAGATTAACTCAAGGCCCTCATTACAAATAATTCTGCCATTTTTAACAACGTTTCTTTATCCACAGAAATATAATCAGTTCTTTGCAGGAGAGAAAATCGATTCCGTTGTCAGAACCAAATACATAAAGCATATTATACTCTACTAGATTACTATTGTGTTGAGTTCTTCATTTATGTGTGTGCTTTCTCTTCTTTGACGAACAAACACAATCAAATTGGATATATACGTATATTGTATACACATACACACAAACACACATACATGTATACATCCATATTTATATATATATATATATATATATATATATATATATATATATATATATATATATATATATATATATATATGGATGATATATATATGATATATGTATATATATGGATGACCAGGATTTATATATATATATATGATATATATATATATGGATGACCAGGACTCTTTCATTCTGATGATTGAAAGCAAAATTTTTTGCTTTTAAGAAACCACTGGTAAATGGAATAATTGCCTTATGTTGTTTATTACATAACTATATATATATATATATATATATATATATATATATATATATATGTATATATATATATGTGTGTATATATATATATGTATGTGTGTACATATATACTTATATACAAAAATATATATGTATACATATTTATATATATATATATATATATATATATGTGTGTATATATATATATATACATCCATATATATATATATATATATATA
>CAXHJY010001571.1:182500-195000 GCA_964016885.1 Eledone cirrhosa | reverse complement strand
GTTAAAGATATATATATATTCCTTTTTAATATATTTCTTAGCACTTTTTAGCACTTCTGACTAACTTCTATGTAACCTGATCCCACCGCTAGCCTCTGTCCATGACGGTGAGGTAGTAGTGCCCTATAAGCTTACGGCCATTTACCAGAACGACATGACTAGACTAAGTAGTCCCCCTCACTTGAAGGCGGCCACGCGGACTGGCAACTGCTAGTTTTTTCGCCGGTTTCTCGTCTTGGGCATCTTTCAGCTCTTTGGATTGTGTCTATTATATTCCTTTGTTAAATTTCGGAATACCTGATGATGTCACCGGATTCATACTGAACCTGGTCATTGAAATGTTCATAGTATAATAAACCTTTAAGAAATTACACCAGTCCAGCCTCCTGTTATTTTATAATAATTAACTCCGTACTCGCACCACCAAAAACACAAACGAAGACGGGTGAGTTGCATTATATTATTATGTGTGTGTGTGTGTGTGTGTGTGTGTGTACGATAGGTACTTATATATGTAGTATAGTGTGTTAAAGAGACTTCATTTAACCGCACATGAGAAAAAAGCTCTTGTCGTAGCTGGGATGTCTTTCATTGATCATATTCTGTCCGATTAGGTTTTACCAGGAGCTAAACAATAGTAATAACAACAGCATCATACACGTTCTCTCTATTTAGTAAAATGAGACAGTATTGCAGCAATCCATTGCAGAAATCACGTAATGGTATTGATGTTGGTGAAGTCGATATGTTTATAGTGTGTGCAGCAGAATTGAGTCTTTGCATAGAATACAGCGAAAATACAGGGAATCGGGATTAGCCACGTTTTACAGATTGTAATTTCACCAAAGACTTTCTCAAACGTTTGGCTTCAAGCCAGCTTTATATATCGTTTACCGATCGATTATGACACGATCGATTGTTAATCGACACCTCGATCGATATACATCGATATAGCACGTAAACACACATCAATACGTACAAATAGGCATAAATATGTGTGTGTGTTTGTGGGCATGTGTGTATGATTGCGTGCGTGTGCATATATATATATATGTGTGTGTGTGTGTCTGTGTGTATCTGTTATTAATTGAAAATGTGCTCCCCTCCCGTAATATGCAGTTTTCTCTTTTCTGTTAAATGTCTCTAAAATAGATATATAAATAGATAGATAGATAGATAGATAAATTTCTATTTATTTGCCACGAGGGCACAAAAGAAGGGGACATTTACACAGTGGGGGAGTTTACATAAATCGAGTAAAGAAAAAAGGAATAACAATAATAATATAACAATAAAAAGTCCTCAAAAGGGAGGGGGCGTGTTGGGGATTGCACATACCCCCGAAAAGTGTGCAACTCTTTTCGCGGGGGAAGCCCAGAGAGGAGGCGCTCCCCCTTTCCTCTTCACTTCTTCAACTACAGAACAATGTAGAGAGAAGGCCCATTTACACGGGCCATTCTCGCTTCTTTCACCCACCTTTCATAAAACTGTCTGGGGCCAAGCACTTCTCTCTCCATCCTGATCCTTCTTCCGAAGTGGTATCGGAAGAAGTAAACCAGGTGATGGCCGGAGAGAAAGTCACCCGACCTCAGACCTTTCAGGCGCGTCCACCAGACAACCTCTTTCATCATGGCTATTACGCACAGAAAGACCGCCTCTGCTTCATTTCTGAAGGGAGGAGGCGGCTTGATGTTCACCACAGACTCGGCGGTTAATCGAATCGGCGCCACACGCGACAGCAGTCGTTCGACGTAGCCCCACAGATCGGCAACGCCCGGGCAGTGTACCAGTGCATGCGGCGCAACGGTTTCCTCGTCGCGCACGCATCTGGGACAGATCTTTTTCGCGGGATCTCTGCCCGGGCGCCCGTGTCTGTAGAGCTTTTCTCGAACGGGCAGAGCCCCCCGGTAACACTGCCAGGCTAGGGACCTCTGGAAGTTGTCCATGGGTCCCGGGCCGAAAGTTCTACCGAACAGGCTGGCCAGTTCGTCTTCCTCCATGCCTAGCGACTCTCCAAGAGTGTCGTCGCCCTTGCTAGCCACCAACCCTCTATAGAATGTCGAGGTGGATTCTCCACTGATAGTCGGGTCCGCTTGCCAGATAGCCGTGAGCGCCTGGGCACACTCCGTGTGCCAGTTGCCCAGTTTTCTCGGTCTTTGCTTCACCCAGGATTGCAGTTCGGTGAGCGAGACGAGCTGTGGGAAGGCTCGCCTCACAAACGGGGCCCACACCGGCTGACCGTTGAGGAATACCTGTAGATGCCGTAGCCTCAATGCGTGCCTACGCATCAACAGCCACGGCATACCCAGCCCTCCTTTCGAAGGGTGCTGGCAGCAGATGGATCTCCTCACCATGGGAGGCCGCTTCTTCCAGAGGAACTGGAAGAGCATGCGTTCCATGATGGTGAGCTTTTCCTTGGGGCAAGGCACGACGGTCAGGCGGTAGTAGATGACGGACGCTATGTAAGCGTTCGTCACCTCCGCCCGACCTTTCAGTGATAGTTTGCACTTGGCCCACTTCTGGGTCAGCGCAAACACCCTGCTCGTCACCTCGCCCCAATTCTTCTCCACCTGGAGGTCCGGTCCGAACCAGACCCCGAGCAGCTTCACCGGGCCCTCCGTCCACCGCCCGACGACACCGTCTAACGGCATCGGTTTGCCCCTCCACGTTCCGAGTTGCAAACCGACTGACTTGTCCTGGTTCAGCCTAGCCCCCGTCAGCCTTTCGTATTCCCCCAGTAGGGTGGCGATCGCCCCGATTTCCGAGGCGTCCGCCACCATTACTGTTACGTCGTCGGCATAGGCCGAGACCGCTTTGTGCAATCCCGGTTCCAGGGGTATGCCCCGCAGCAACTCCAACTTTCGCAGCAGTGGCTCGAGAGTCAATACGTACAGAAGGGAGGAGAGGGGGCACCCCTGCCTGATGGACCGGGTGATTTGAAACGGCTCCGAGAGGTAGCCGTTTACTTTAATCCTAGAGTAGATGTTGCCACTGTGCATGGCAGAAATCCAGCCCCTGAAAACGGGTCCGAAGCCCGCCGCCGCTACCACCGCATCCAGGTAACCATGGTCGACCCTATCGAACGCCTTAGATTGATCCAAGTTGATCAGGGCCCCACCAAAGCCAGGTTCGTTGCCAACCCTCTCTATGATGTATCGCATGAGGTGGAGGTTGTCGTGAATGGACCTGGACGGGATAGCGCATGTCTGCGCGTCTCCCACCAAACCACCCACCACAAGCGCCAACCTCTTCGCCAACACCTTGGCCAAAATCTGTAACTCTGCATTCAGCAGAGTTATGGGCCTAAAGTTACTTAAGTCGTCCCCCTTGCTCTCGTCCTTCCTCACTAGCGTGACCACGCCCTTGGTCACAGAACAGGGAATTCTCCCGTTCTGTTGCCAGTTGCAATAGACAGCCTCGAGGAGTTCGGAGAACAAGACCGGCATAGCTAAATAAAGTTCGTATGGTAGACCATCGAGACCCGGAGATTTGCGTCTGCTGCATTGGCTGAGCGCTTCCCCGATTTCAGTGGCTGTGATTGGCCTTTCGCAGCACTCCGCTTCGCCGCTCGAAAGACGCGGTAGACCGTCGAGGTATGGACCGAAGTCCACATCCCCGTCCGGCCCCCCGCCCCCTCCGAACAGTCGAGCAAAGTGCCTTTGAAAGGCCTCGCACATCCGCTCAGGTTCAAGGATCACCCGTCCATCCTGGTCTCGCAAAGACCGGATGGTGGATTTAATCCCACTCTTGGCTTTTGTCACGCGGGCCCAGCTAACAGCTTTGGTCCCCTCGTTTCCTAAAGCACGTATTTTACTTCGGACAACGCAGCCTTCGTGCTTCGCGTCAAAGAACTGGCTCAACGCCGTTCTCGCCGCTAACACTCTGGCTACGTCTCCGCTCCTAATCGCCTCTTCTAGTTTATCTGTTAACTCCCTTTCCTTCCTATTTCTATTTGCCGCTAGTTCCTTACTGTAACCTATCGAACTTACTCTAATCTCTCTCTTTAGAGATACCCACCACCTACTGTTGACGATCGCTCCCGTCAACCGCATCTTAACTAAGCTACTAATCCGGTTTCTGTAATCTTTCTTTGTCGGCAAGGACAAGTTCATCTTCCAGTAACCGGGACCCTGTCTATGCGTTCTATCAAGGTTGACCACGCAGGTCACTAATTTGTGATCTGAATAGCCAACCATGATCAGTTCTGGACAACTAAATACGTCCCTATCCTTACTCCTAACCAAAAACCTATCTAGGTACGATCTAGATTGTCCACTGCGGTTTGCCCAGGTCCAGGTTGGCGCAGTTGGACAATCTAGTCGAAATCTATCGACCAGGTCGAATCGATCGAGTAACCCCTTGATGCTGCTACACCCCCTCTATCGGGACATGCCCCTGCATAGTCCCAACGCGCATCTAGGATTCCATTCCAGTCCCCCACTAAAAGCAGGGAACGCGACGTTCCTAGAAAAGTCTCCAGACGCTGGAAGAAGTCGGCTCTTTCCGCCCCGAAGGGAGCATAAAGACCGACCAGTCTGAAAGCCCCGCCTTCACCGCCTCCGACGTCCAGCACCAGTAATCGACCCCCCGGGTCCGAGTGAACAATCTGTACGTCGAGAGTCAGACGTTTATCCAGCAGTACGGCAACTCCCCCCCCCCCGCCTCCGGGTTGACAGAGAGATGCGTGCATCTCAAAGTCATCGAAGGCGGGCGCCAGCTGTCTCACGCTGCTGATCCGACTCTCGCAAACAACCATCACATCTATACTTTGTGACCTGAGGTCACTTAGAAGCTTTGCTTGCTTCCAAGCTGAGCCCAGGCCACGCGCGTTCAAACAGCCAACTCTCAATTTATCTATTTTGGTGTTGAAAGTGAAGAAAGAAAAGCACTTACCTCTCCGGGTTGCGTAATTTCCATGGCATCAGGTGTGTTGGGTGGAGGGATGTTTTGTGGTGGTGTGGGGGTACACGTGTGTGGTGGGGTTGGGGTATTTGGAGTTGTGTCAGGGAGAGGGGCGGTTATGGGGAAATCTTTCAAGAGGACGCGATTTAACGGTTTTAAACAGGGGGGGGCTCACGTCCCGTCTAAATTGTTCTTTTAAGGAACGATAAAGGTCCAGAGGGACCTTTATCATTTTTAAATGGGTGAAATTCTCTGTTGAGATAAAGTTTGGCCCTTCGGTCTGCACCATAGGGTTATTGTTTATTAATTTAACCAGTTTTTTGTTTTCTTTATTTATATATGTGTATTGCAACGTCTTTTTTTGTGATGCTGTCAATGTTTCGGAGAGGGGAGGCGCAGATTTATTTTTGTTTGTTGAGGGTGGGGTGTTTTTGATTGGAGTTGGTGTTTGTGTGTGGGTTATTTGTGGTGTGCTGGGTGTGTGTTTTCTTTTTTTTCTTTTAACTTGTCTGAAGGCTTCTCCTCCTTCTTCTTCAGAAGCTGGCGGAAACTCTTCAGCGCTAGGTGGGAGGGACGTGTTGTGTGGTTGTTTTTTTTTGCGGGAGGGGTAGATTTGTTACTGTTTTTTTTATTATTTGTTTGGAATGGGTTTTGTGGTGGTGGTGGTAATGTTTGTGTCGTGCTTGTGGTTGGTGATGGTGGTGGTGATGTTTGTGTTGTGGTTGGTGGTGGTGATTTTTGTGTCGTGCTTGTGTTTGGTGCTGGTGGTGGTGATGTTTGTGTTGTGTTTGTGGTTGGTGGTGTCTGTATTTTGTTTGCTGTGTGTGGTATTAGTGTATTTTTGGAGGTGGGTGGTGTTGGTGTACTGTTTGTGGTGGGTGTGGGCAATAGTCCTTTTTGGGGGATACGTTTCGGGCAGTTAGCCTTAACGTGTCCCCTTTCCATGCATAAATAGCATGCTGGTCTTCTCCCCTCTACAATTATGTCTATTGGGGTAAGGTCATCCAGCCAGATGCGATCCGGGATTTGTGCTATTCTTTCGGGCCTCATTTGGACTAGTATGTCGAGGCCCATTCCCAGGAACGCATCTCCAGTTGCCTTCCCCATTGACAGCATTGTGTCTTCGCCCATGTCTATGAAGCCAGCAATAGCCCACCAGAAGTCCATTGTGGGCAGCATTGTTTTTACTTTTACTCTCTGTGTTCTTCTACCCATGTAGGAGGGATAGAAGCTGTATGTTGTCGATGAGAGTGGGCTTAGGGAAAGCTTCTCCGCCGTTTCCTTGTCTCTTGTTAGGACCGAAATGCTGCCATAGAGTCGGTCCTTTCGTATGAAGAGAATATTCTTCATATAGTCTTTTAGGACTAACTCTATTTCCATTTGGCTGGGCTGTGCTGGCTTTCTTGTCTGGTTCAGTATAGTTCTGAAGAGAACTGTGTTCTCTGTTCTTTCTTTCTTGAATTCTGGGGTGGGGGGGAGTTAATGGAAAACATTCCGTTCTCCCCCAAAACAATGTGTTTCTTTGCTTCGGCCAGTTTTTCTCTGGCGGCAGTTAGGTCAATTGGTGTGTATGTAATGGATTGTTTTGTTTTCTGGGCGAAAGTTGCCCTGTTGTTATTTGTATTATTTTCTGTTTGTTTGTTTTCCGTTTGCTCATTTTCCTTAACATTTGTTTTTTCATTTTCTTTGTTTGTTTCATTGTCTAATTTTGTTGTAATTATTTTTTGTTCTTCAGACTTGGGGGGCGTGGCAGAGCTAATGGCAGACATGTCTGCCATCTTTTCCGCCATGCTGCCAAGAAAAAAATTTTTCGGCAAAAATAGATATTTATTTTACCCCCTAAAAAGGGGGTAAATGCAAAAATGTTTCCCTAAATAACAGGGGTTAGTGTTCCAAATGTGTTGCACTGAAAAATTTATCCGGTACTTACAATAGTAAGGGTAAATCCCGATGGAATAGCGGAGCCGATGTGAAGCGTGTCTTACTCTGTCAAGATAGATAGATAGATAGATAGATAGATTTCTTTATTAGCCACAAGGGCGCACAAGAAAAGAGGACAATACAAAGACATGCCGGGGATTTTACATACAGTCGTGTAAAAAATATAAAAGCAAACAATTACAACAATCGAAATCCCCAATAGGGGAGAGGCGCCACAAATGGGTTGTTTAATACCCCGTCGATAGAGCAACCCTCAACTCCAGGAGCGTGTTTTGCAAGTGCTCCTTTCTTCCTTTTGCTCTCTTCTTCTACCTACAGGCTTATAAACAGAGAAGGCCCAATCACTCGGGCCATTTTCGCTTCATTCACCCACCTTTCAGTAAATTTACTGAGGTGCAGTGCCTCTCTCCACCCTGATTCTCCTTCTAAAGTGATACTTAAAGAAGGGAATCAATTGTTGTCCGGAGAGAAAGGCATCTGTCCTCAGTCCTCTCAACCTCGTCCACCATAAAACTTCTTTCACCATAGCCACCGTACAGAAGAAAACCGCCTCTCTTTCGTTTTTGAAAGAGGCTGGCGGTTTGATCCTTACTATGGACTCGGCAGTCATCTGGATTTGTCCCATACGCGACAGCAGTTGTTCTGCATAGTTCCACAGGTCGGTTACGCCCGGGAAGTGTACGATTGCGTGCAGGACTGTTTCAATGTCCTGCGCGCATCTTGGACACGTCATCTTGGAAGGATCCCTGCCGGGGCGTCCGTGCCTGTAGATCTTGTCACGAACCGGTAGAGCTCCTCGGCAGCACTGCCAGGCCAGGGACCTCTGGAAGTTGTCCATAGGTCTCGGGCGGAAAGTCCTACCAAACAGACTGGTGAGCTCATCGTCTTCGACGCCCAGAGTCTCTCCGAGCACGTCGTCGCCCTTGTAGCGTACAATCCCTCTATAGAATATCCAAGTGGAGTCTCCACTGATTGCTCCGCCCGCTTGCCAGAGGACTGTGAGCGCCTGAGCGCATTCAATGTGCCAAGCGCCCATCGTTTTCGGTCTTTTCTTGACCCAGGACTGCAGCTCCGTCAGCGAGACGAGCTGTGAGAAAGCATGTCTCACAAACGGTGCCCACACCGGTTGGGGATCGGTGAGGAATACCTGGAGATGCCGCAGCCTCAGCGCATATTTGCGCATCATCAGCCACGGCATTCCCAGCCCTCCGTTGGAAGGGTGCTGACAACAGACGGATCTCCTCACCAGCGGATCCTGCTTCTTCCACAGAAACTGGAAGAGCATGCGTTCCATCTTGGCGAGGTGTTCACGGGGACAAGGCACGACAGTCAAGCGGTAGTAGATGACGGACGCTATGAAAGTGTTCGCCACCTCCGCTCGACCTTTCATGGACAGTTTGCACTCTGCCCACTTCTGGGTGAGTGCAAACACCTTGGCGGTGACCTCGTTCCAGTTTTTCTCCACCTGGAGGTCTGGACCGAACCATACCCCGAGCAAGTTCACCTGTCCGTCCGTCCAGCGTCCAACGACGCTGTCGGACGTCATCGGTTTGCCTCTCCACGTACCGAGTTGCAATCCGACAGACTTGTCCGAGTTTAGTTTTGCTCCCGTCAGCGTTTCGTATTCTTTCAGTAAGTTGCCGATCACCCCGATTTCCGAGGTGCTCGACACCATTACCGTCACGTAGTCGGCAGAAGACGACGCCGCTTTGCTTAGTCACAGTTCTAGAGGGATGCCCTGCAACAGTTCCAATTTCCGCAGTAGTGGCTCTAGAGTCAATACATACAGAATGGAGGAGAGAGGGCACCCCTGTCGAATGGAACGCGTGACTGCGAACGGCTCCGATAGGTAGCCGTTCACCTTGACCCTCGAGCAGATGCTGGTGTGCATCGCCTCGATCCATCCTCTGAACACGGGACCGAAACCGGCCGCCTTGAGAACCGCTTCCAAGTATCGATGGTCGACCCTATCGAATGCCTTAGACTGATCCAAGTTAATCAGAGCTCCACCGAAGCCGGGTTTACTACCCACCCTCTCTATGATGTATCGCATGAGGTGGAGGTTGTCGTGTATGGACCTGGTCGGGATTGCACACGTTTGCGCTTTCCCTACCAGGTTCTAGACACAAGCGCCAACTTCGTCGTTAGCACCTTGGCCAAAATCTTTAACTCTGTGTTGAGCAGAGTTATGGGCCTGAAGTTGTTAATTTCGTCCCCCTTGTTCTCGTCTTTCCTGATGAGCGTTACTACGCCCTTGCCTGCAGAACTTGGAATTCTCCCGTTCTGCTGCCAATTAGACGGACGCCAGAGAACAAGTCCGGCATGCCTATGTAAAACTCGTAGGGTAGACCATCTAGACCGGGTGACTTGCGTTTCCCGCAGTGGCCCAGAACGTCCCGTATCTCGGTGTCCCTGATCGGTCTTTCGCAGAACTCGGCGTCCGTGTTCGAGAGACGCGGCAAGCCGTCGAGGTATGAACTAAAGTCCATTGCCCCGTTCGGCTAACCGTCGTTCTGCTCAAACAGTCGCGCAAAGTGCCGCTGAAAGGCCGCGCACATTTGCCTGGGGTCAAGTAGCATGCGTCCGTTTTGGTCTTTCAAAGACCGAATCGTGGACTTGTTGCCGCTTTTTGCCTCCGCCACTCGGGCCCAGCTGACAGCTTTCGCTCCTTCGTTTCCTAGAGCACGTGTTTTGCTTCTGACCACGCAGCCTTCGTGTTTCGCATCGAAGAACTGGTCCAGTGCCGTTCTCGACGCTAACACTCTAGCCGCGTTGCCACTTCTAAGTGCCTCCTCTACCTTGGCTACTAATTCTCTTTCTATTCTGTTTTTCTCTAAGGCTAACTCTCTGCTATACCCTATCGATTCTATTCTAATTGCTTTCTTGAGAGAGTACCACCATCTATTGTTGACGATGGCTCCCGTTAACTGTTGCTTGACTAGTCTACTTATCCGTTCACTGTAAGCTTTACGTGCCGGCAACGACACTTTCAGCTTCTAGTATCCGGGTCCCTGTCTATGTATTCTATCACGGTTGACTAAGCAGACGACTAACTTGTGATCTGAATAGGCAACCATGTGCATTCGTGGACAGCTTAACATCTCCTTGTCCCTTTCTCTAATGAAGAACCTATCTAAATACGATCTAGATGTCCCACTGCGGTTTGCCCACGTCCACTGTGGTGCAGTCGGGAAATCCAGTCGATACCTATCGGCCAGTTGGAATTGGCCTATTAAAGTTTTGAGGCTGTTGCACCCCGCTCTACTGGGACATGCTCCCACATAGTCCCATCGTGCATCTAGGATACCATTCCAGTCCCCCACTAAAAGTAAGGAGCGAGACGTTCCCAGAAAAGAGTCTAGACGCTTAAAGAAGTCTGCCGTGATTGCGATTGCCCGGTCGGGGCATAAACGGCCACCAGTCTGAAGGCTCCACCTCCAATACTGTTCACGTCTAGGACTACCAGTCTACCCTCCGGGTCCAAGTGTACTTGCTGTACTTCGACGTCCAGGTTCTTCCGAAACATGTCAGCCACTCCACCTCTACCTCCTGGCTGACAGAGAGATGTGTAGATCTCAAAGTCGTCGAAGATGGGGGTTAGTTGCTGCCTGTTGTAGATCCTGGACTCGGTGATGGCTATCACATCCATACTGTGTGACCTAAGGTCGTTTAAAAGTTGGCCCTGTTTCCAGGGCATCCCTAGGCCACTCACATTCACGGTTCCAACTCGTAAACTAGCCATGTTGGTGAAGAAAAGTTGGAGAAAAAGGACGTTTCCTGGAGATCGGGTTGTTCAATCTCCATTTGGGTGCTGGATGGGGTGTTGGGTAGGGTGGGGAAACATTTTAACAGGACGCGGTTGATGGGTTTGTAGCAGGGGTTGCCCACGTCCTGTGAAAATTTATTTTTTAGGTCATTATAGGTTTCCATAGAAACCCTTATAAGTTTAAGGTGGGGAGACGATGGTGCCTTGACGAAAGTTTTGCCCTCCGTCTCCACCTTGGGGTTTTGGGAGATGTCCTCCATCAAACCCTTGTTGTTTGTGTTGATGTATGCGTATTGTTGTTTGTGTTTTTGTTGTGTTGTTTTAGTTTGTTGTTCGTCCGGGAGTTTTCTTTTTATGGTGGGTGCTTGTGTTTGGGGCGGTGTTGGTGCTGGTTTTGTTGATGGGGGATGTTTGACTGTGGTGTTGTTTGTGTTGTTGTTTGTGTCTGTGGTTGTGTGTTGGTGTTGGTGATTGGAGTTTTGGGGGTTTTGTGGTGTCTCTTTTTTTGTTTTATAGATTTCCGCGGTTCTCCTTCTTCTTCACTTAAAGAAGGAGAAGCAGCTTCATCCGTCGATGAATAATCATCGTCAGGTGTGGGGGTAGGTGTATGTTGTGTGGTGGTGGTGTTTCGGTGTGTGTGTTTGTGGTAGTGTTTGATGGAGTGGGATGGAGTGGGGCTGTGTTCTTCAGGGGTGTTGTCTCTGTTTTTTCTGTTGTTGTTGGTTGAGTGTCTGTTTGTTTTGGTGTGGTTGCTCGTTTCGTCTGTGGTGGTGGTGGTTGTTTTGGTGTTGGTGTTGGTAATAGTGTTTTTTTAATGATGTTGTTGTTGTGTGTTTGTGGACAAGAGGCTTATAGATGTGCTGTGCTACCACAGCGAAAGCAATGAAATGTTCGTCCTTCTACCGAAATGTTTATTTTGTTGTTATTATCGATGACGACTCTTTCGGGTATTTTGGAGATTCTCTCCGGTTTCATTTGCAACAGAATCTCCAAATATGTACCCGCCCACCTTTGTCGAATAGATTTTCGTATCGAAAGAATCATATCAGTTTCTGGCTCTACGAAGCCAGCCAAGATCCACCAGATGTTAATGTTTGGGGGTATGTTTTTTATTTTTATTTTTTGTGTCCCTTTTCCCATGTATGTAGGGAAAAGGTGTATGCTTTTGACACCATTGGTGTCACAGAATGTTTTGGGGCAAGTGCCTCGCTTTTAAACAGTACGGAAACACTTCCGTACTGTTTTCCTCGCTGGAGAAAATCGACATTTGCTAGAATTTCCTTGAAAGTATCTTCTATATCTGCTTGGCTAACAAATGTCGGCTTTCTTGTGAAATTTGACAGTCCTAAAGGTGACTGATCTGCGAAAGGGGTGAGTTAATTCTAAACGCACCTCTTTCTTCGAAAGTTACAAATTTTCTCTTTTGCTGGAGTATATCTCTTGCGTTGGAGATATCAAGATTCATAAAATCTTGTTTTTGTTCACTGTTTCAGCGAAAGACATTTTCTTATTTTGTGTGGTGTTGCTGTTGTTGTTGTTGTTATCGTTGTTAGCCTCGGTGTTGGAAATCTCAGTTCCTTGTCGAGGTGAAACATTATGTGTAGATGTATCTGTAGAGTAGTTGATGTCTTTTTCATGTGTATGTATGTTAATGGGTTTAATTCCTGTGTTTTCCTGTGTGTTATTGTTATTTTCTCCGCTTCGACGGTAGAAATTTTAAAATCTTCAAGTGGTAATATTGTTTCCTCTTTGTTGACAGTCGTATCTATGGCGACGTCGATAGTAGCAGAAGCAGATATAACTTTAATATCTGCCTCTTTCTCTCTCTTTTCTCTATTGACGTTCTCCAGCGTTCTTGTGTTGCTCAAGTTATTTAGTTTGTAAAATCTGA
>CAXHJY010001571.1:112500-177500 GCA_964016885.1 Eledone cirrhosa | reverse complement strand
ATTACCACTACCACCAACAACATTGCCACTACCACCAACAACATTACCACTATCACCAACAACATTACCACTACCACCAACAACATTACCACTACCACCAACAACATTGCCACTACCACCAACAACATTACCACTACCACCAACAACATTACCACTACCACCAACAACATTACCACTACCACCAACAACATTACCACTACCACCAACAACATTAACACTACTACCAACACCATTACCACTACCACCAACAACATTGCCAATACCACCAACAACATTACCACTACCACCAACAACATTACCACTACCACCAACAACATTACCACTACCACCAACAACATTACCACTACCACCAACAACATTACCACTACCACCAACAACATTACCACTACCACCAACATCAATACCACTACCACCAACAACATTACCACTACCACCAACAACATTACCACTACCACCAACAACATTACCACTACCACCAACAACATTACCACTACCACCAACAACATTACCACTACCACCAACAACATTACCACTACCACCAACAACATTACCACTACCACCAACAACATTACCACTACTACCAACAACATTACCACTACCACCAACAACATTGCCAATACCACCAACAACATTACCACTAACACCAACAACATTACCACTACCACCAACAACATTACCACTACCACCAACAACATTACCACTACCACCAACATCAATACCACTACCACCAACAACATTACCACTACCACCAACAACATTACCACTACCACCAACAACATTACCACTACCACCAACAACATTAGCACTACCACCAACAACATTACCACTACCACCAACAACATTACCACTACCACCAACAACATTACCACTACCACCAACAACATTACCACTACTACCAACAACATTACCACTACCACCAACAACATTGCCAATACCACCAACAACATTACCACTAACACCAACAACATTACCACTACCACCAACAACATTACCACTACCACCAACAACATTACCACTACCACCAACAACATTACCACTACCACCAACAACATTACCACTACCACCAACAACATTACCACTACCACCAACATCAATACCAATACCACCAACAACATTACCACTACCACCAACAACATTACCACTAGCACCAACAACATTGCCACTACCACCAACAACATTACCACTACCACCAACAACATTGCCACTACCACCAACAACATTACCACTACCACCAACAACATTACCACTACCACCAACAACATTACCACTACCACCAACAACATTACCACTACCACCAACAACATTACCACTACCACCAACAACATTGCCACTACCACCAACAACATTACCACTACCACCAACAACATTACCACTACCGCCAACAACATTACCACTACCACCAACAACATTACCACTACCACCAACAACATTACCACTACCACCAACATCAATACCAATACCACCAACAACATTACCACTACCAACAACAACATTACCACTACCACCAACAACATTACCACTACCGCCAACAACATTACCACTACCACCAACATCAATACCAATACCACCAACAACATTACCACTACCACCAACAACATTACCACTACCACCAACAACATTGCCACTACCACCAACAACATTACCACTACCACCAACAACATTACCACTACCACCAACATCAATACCACTACCACCAACAACATTACCACTACCACCAACAACATTACCACTACCACCAACAACATTACCACTACCACCAACAACATTACCACTACCACCAACATCAATACCACTACCACCAACAACACTACCACTACCACCAACATCAATACCACTACCACCAACAACATTACCACTACCACCAACAACATTACCACTACCACCAACAACATTACCACTACCACCAACAGCATTACCACTACCACCTACATCAATACCACTACCACCAACAACATTACCACTACCACCAACAACACTACCACTACCACCAACAACATTACCACTACCACCTGCATCAATACCACTACCACCAACAACATTACCACTACCACCAACTACATTACCACTACCACCAACAACATTACCACTACCACCAACAACATTACCACTACCACCAACAACATTACCACTACCACCAACAACATTACCACTACCACCAACAACATTACCACTACCACCTGCATCAATACCACTACCACCAACAACATTACCACTACCACCAACAACATTACCACTACCACCAACAACACTACCACTACCACCAACAACATTACCACTACCACCTGCATCAATACCACTACCACCAACAACATTACCACTACCACCAACAACATTACCACTACCACCAACAACATTACCACTACCACCAACAACATTACCACTACCACCAACAACATTACCACTACCACCTACATCAATACCAATACCACCAACAACATTACCACTACCACCAACAACACTACCACTACCACCAACAACATTACCACTACCACCTGCATCAATACCACTACCACCAACAACATTACCACTACCACCAACAACATTACCACTACCACCAACAACATTACCACTACCACCAACAACATTACCACTACCACCAACAACATTACCACTACCACCTACATCAATACCAATACCACCAACAACATTACCACTACCACCAACAACACTACCACTACCACCAACAACATTACCACTACCACCTGCATCAATACCACTACCACCAACAACATTACCACTACCACCAACAACATTGCCACTACCACCAACATATTACCACTACCACCAAGAACAATACCACTACCACCAACAACATTACCACTACCACCAACAACATTACCACTACCACCAACAACATTACCACTACCACCAACAACATTACCACTACCACCAACAACATTGCCACTACCACCAACAACATTACCACTACCACCAACAACATTACCACTACCACCTACATCACTACTACTACCACCAACAACATTAGCACTACCACCAACAACATTACCACTACCACCAACATCAATACCACTACCACCTACAACATTACCACTACCACCAACAACATTACCACTACCACCAACATCAATACCACTACCACCAACAACATTGCCACTATCACCAACAACATTACCACTACCACCAACATCAATACCACTACCACCTACATCAATACCACTACCACCAACAACATTACCACTACCACCAACAACATTACCACTACCACCAACATCAATACCACTACCACCAACAACATTACCACTACCACCAACAACATTGCCACTACCACCAACAACATTACCACTACCACCAACAACATTACCACTATCACCAACAACATTACCACTACCACCAACAACATTACCACTACCACCAACAACATTACCACTACCACCAACAACATTACCACTACCTCCAACAACATTACCACTACCACCAACAACATTACCACTGCCACCAACAACATTACCACTACCAGCAACAACATTACCACTACCACCAACAACATTACCACTGCCACCTACATCAATAACACTACCACCAACAACATTACCACTACCACCAACAACATTACCACTACCACCAACAACATTACCACTACCACCAACAACATTACCACTACCACCTACATCAATAGCATTACCACCAACAACATTACCACTACCACCAACATCAATACCACTACCACCAACAACATTACCACTACCACCAACAACATTACCACTACCACCAACAACATTACCACTACCACCAACAACAATACCACTACCACCAACAACATTGCCACTACCACCAACAACATTACCACTACCACCAACAACATTACCACTACCACCAACAACACTGCCACTACCACCAACAACATTACCACTACCACCAACAACATTACCACTACCACCAACAACATTACCACTACCACCAACAACATTGCCACTACCACCAACAACATTACCACTACCACCTACATCAATAGCACTACCACCAACAACATTACCACTACCACCAACAACATTACCACTACCACCAACAACATTACCACTACCACCTACAACATTACCACTACCACCAACAACATTACCACTACCACCAACAACATTACCACTACCACCAACAACATTGCCACTACCACCAACAACATTACCAATACCACCAACAACATTACCACTACCACCAACAACATTACCACTACCACCAACATCAATACCACTACCACCAACAACATTACCACTACCACCAACAACATTACCACTACCATCAACAACATTACCACTACCACCAACAACATTACCACTACCACCAACAACATTACCTCTACCACCAACAACATTACCACTACCATCAACAACATTACCACTACCACCAACAACATTACCAGTACCACCAACAACATTACCACTACCACCAACATCAATACCACTACCACCAACAACATTACCACTACCACCAACAACATTACCACTACCATCAACAACAATACCACTACCACCAACAACATTACCACTACCACCAACAACATTACCACTACCACCAACAACATTACCATTACCACCAACAACATTGACACTACCACCAACAACATTACCACTACCACCAACAACATTACCACTACCACCAACAACATTACCACTACCACCAACAACAATACCACTACCACCAACAACATTACCACTACTACCTACATCATTACCACTACCACCAACAACATTACCACTACCACCAACAACATTATCACTACCACCAACAACATTACCACTACCACCAACAACATTACCACTACCACCAACAACATTACCACTACCACCTACATCAATAGCACTACCACCATAACATTGCCACTACCACCAACAACATTACCACTACCACCAACAACATTGCCACTACCACCAACAACATTACCACTACCACCAACAACATTACCAATACCACCAACAACATTACCACTACCACCAACAACATTACCACTACCACCAACAACATTACCACTACCACCAACAACATTACCACTACCACCAACAACATTACCACTACAACCAACAACATTGCCATTACCACCAACAACATTACCACTACCACCAACAACATTACCACTACCACCAACAACATTACCACTACCACCAACAACATTACCACTACCACCAACAACATTGCCACTACCACCAACAACATTACCACTACCACCAACAACATTACCACTACCACCAACAACATTGCCAATACCACCGACAACATTACCAATACCACAAACAACATTACCACTACCACCAACAACATTACCACTACCATCAACAACATTACCACTACCACCAACAACATTGCCACTACCACCAACAACATTACCACTACCACCAACAACATTACCACTACCACCAACAACATTGCCAATACCACCGACAACATTACCACTACCACCAACAACATTACCACTACCACCAACATCAATACCACTACCACCAACAACATTACCACTACCACCAACAACATTACCACTACCACCAACAACATTACCACTACCACCAACAACATTACCACTACCACCAACATCAATACCACTACCACCAACAACACTACCACTACCACCAACATCAATACCACTACCACCAACAACATTACCACTACCACCAACAACATTACCACTACCACCAACAACATTACCACTACCACCAACAACATTACCACTACCACCTACATCAATACCACTACCACCAACAACATTACCACTACCACCAACAACACTACCACTACCACCAACAACATTACCACTACCACCAACAACATTACCACTACCACCAACAACATTACCACTACCACCAACAACATTACCACTACCACCAACAACATTACCACTACCACCAACAACATTACCACTACCACCAACAACACTACCACTACCACCAACAACATTACCACTACCACCTGCATCAATACCACTACCACCAACAACATTACCACTACCACCAACAACATTACCACTACCACCAACAACATTACCACTACCACCAACAACATTACCACTACCACCAACAACATTACCACTACCACCTACATCAATACCAATACCACCAACAACATTACCACTACCACCAACAACACTACCACTACCACCAACAACATTACCACTACCACCTGCATCAATACCACTACCACCAACAACATTACCACTACCACCAACAACATTACCACTACCACCAACAACATTAGCACTACCACCAACAACATTACCACTACCACCAACAACATTACCACTACCACCTACATCAATACCAATACCACCAACAACATTACCACTACCACCAACAACACTACCACTACCACCAACAACATTACCACTACCACCTGCATCAATACCACTACCACCAACAACATTACCACTACCACCAACAACATTGCCACTACCACCAACATATTACCACTACCACCAAGAACAATACCACTACCACCAACAACATTACCACTACCACCAACAACATTACCACTACCACCAACAACATTACCACTACCACCAACAACATTACCACTACCACCAACAACATTGCCACTACCACCAACAACATTACCACTACCACCAACAACATTACCACTACCACCTACATCACTACTACTACCACCAACAACATTACCACTACCACCAACAACATTACCACTACCACCAACATCAATACCACTACCACCTACAACATTACCACTACCACCAACAACATTACCACTACCACCAACATCAATACCACTACCACCAACAACATTGCCACTATCACCAACAACATTACCACTACCACCAACATCAATACCACTACCACCTACATCAATACCACTACCACCAACAACATTACCACTACCACCAACAACATTACCACTTCCACCAACATCAATACCACTACCACCAACAACATTACCACTATCACCAACAACATTACCACTACCACCAACAACATTACCACTACCACCAACAACATTACCACTACCACCAACAACATTACCACTACCACCAACAACATTACCACTACCACCAACAACATTACCACTACCACCAACAACATTACCACTACCACCTACATCAATAGCACTACCACCAACAACATTACCACTACCACCAACAACATTACCACTACCACCAACAACATTACCACTACCACCAACAACATTACCACTACCACCAACAACATTACCACTACCACCTACATCAATAGCACTACCACCAACAACATTACCACTACCACCAACATCAATAGCACTACCACCAACAACATTACCACTACCACCAACAACATTGCCACTACCACCAACAACATTACCACTACCACCTACATCAATAGCACTACCACCAACAACATTACCACTACCACCAACAACATTACCACTACCACCAACAACATTACCACTACCACCTACAACATTACCACTACCACCAACAACATTACCACTACCACCAACAACATTACCACTACCACCAACAACATTGCCACTACCACCAACAACATTACCAATACCACCAACAACATTACCACTACCACCAACAACATTACCACTACCACCAACATCAATACCACTACCACCAACAACATTACCACTACCACCAACAACATTACCACTACCATCAACAACATTACCACTACCACCAACAACATTACCACTACCACCAACAACATTACCACTACCACCAACAACATTACCACTACCATCAACAACATTACCACTACCACCAACAACATTACCACTACCACCAACAACATTACCACTACCACCAACATCAATACCACTACCACCAACAACATTACCACTACCACCAACAACATTACCACTACCATCAACAACAATACCACTACCACCAACAACATTACCACTACCACCAACAACATTACCACTACCACCAACAACATTACCACTACCACCAACAACATTGACACTACCACCAACAACATTACCACTACCACCAACAACATTACCACTACCACCAACAACAATACCACTACCACCAACAACATTACCACTACTACCTACATCATTACCACTACCACCAACAACATTACCACTACCACCAACAACATTATCACTACCACCAACAACATTACCACTACCACCAACAACATTACCACTACCACCAACAACATTACCACTACCACCTACATCAATAGCACTACCACCATAACATTGCCACTACCACCAACAACATTACCACTACCACCAACAACATTGCCACTACCACCAACAACATTACCACTACCACCAACAACATTACCAATACCACCAACAACATTACCACTACCACCAACAACATTACCACTACCACCAACAACATTACCACTACCACCAACAACATTACCACTACCACCAACAACATTACCACTACAACCAACAACATTGCCATTACCACCAACAACATTACCACTACCACCAACAACATTACCACTACCACCAACAACATTACCACTACCACCAACAACATTACCACTACCACCAACAACATTGCCACTACCACCAACAACATTACCACTACCACCAACAACATTACCACTACCACCAACAACATTGCCAATACCACCGACAACATTACCAATACCACAAACAACATTACCACTACCACCAACAACATTACCACTACCACCAACAACATTACCACTACCACCAACAACATTGCCACTACCACCAACAACATTACCACTACCACCAACAACATTACCACTACCACCAACAACATTACCACTACCACCAACAACATTACCACTACCACCAACAACATTACCACTACCACCAACAACATTACCACTACCACCAACAACATTGCCACTACCACCAACAACATTACCACTACCACCAACAACATTACCACTACCACCAACAACATTGCCAATACCACCGACAACATTACCACTACCACCAACAACATTACCACTACCACCAACAACATTACCACTACCACCAACAACATTACCACTACCACCAACAACATTGCCAATACCACCGACAACATTAGCAATACCACAAACAACATTACCACTACCACCAACAACATTACCACTACCACCAACAACATTACCACTACCACCAACAACATTGCCACTACCACCAACAACATTACCACTACCACCAACAACATTACCACTACCACCAACAACATTGCCAATACCACCGACAACATTACCACTACCACCAACAACATTACCACTACCACCAACAACATTACCACTACCACCAACAACATTACCACTACCACCAACAACATTACCACTACCACCAACAACATCACAACTACCACCAACATAATTACCACTACCACCAACAACATTACCACTGCCACCAACAACATTACCACTACCTCCAACAACATTACCACTACCACCAACAACATTACCACTACCGCCAACAACATTGCCACTACCACCAACAACATTACCAATACCACCAACAACATTACCACTACCACCAACAACATTGCCACTACCACCAACAACATTACCACTACCACCAACAACATTACCACTACCACCAACAACATTACCACTACCACCAACAACATTACCACTACCACCAACAACATTACCACTACTACCAACAACATTACCACTACCACCAACAACATTGCCAATACCACCAACAACATTACCACTACCACCAACAACATTACCACTACCACCAACAACATTACCACTACCACCAACAACATTACCACTACCGCCAACAACATTACCACTACCACCAACAACATTACCACTACCACCTACATCATTACCACTACCACCTACATCAATACCACTACCACCAACAACATTACCACTACCACCTACATCATTACCACTACCACCTACATCAATACCACTACCACCAACAACATTACCACTACCACCTACATCATTACCACTACCACCAACAACATTACCACTACCACCAACAACATTACCACTACCACCAACAACATTACCACTACCACCAACAACATTACCACTACCACCAACAACATTACCACTACCACCAACAACATTGCCACTACCACCAACAACATTACCACTACCACCAACAACATTACCACTACCACCTACATCATTACCACTACCACCAACAACATTACCACTACCACCTACATCAATACCACTACCACCAACAACATTACCACTACCACCAACAACATTACCACTACCACCAACAACATTACCACTACCACCTGCATCAATACCACTACCACCAACAACATTACCACTACCACCTACATCAATACCACTACCACCAACAACATTACCACTACCACCAACAACATTACCACTACCACCAACAACATTACCACTACCACCAATAACATTGCCACTACCACCAACAACATTACCACTACCACCAACAACATTACCACTACCACCAACAACATTACCACTACCACCAACAACATTACCACTACCACCAATAACATTACCACTACCACCAACAACATTGCCACTACCACCAACAACATTACCACTACCACCAACAACATTACCACTACCACCAACAACATTACCACTACCACCAACAACATTACCACTACCACCAATAACATTACCACTACCACCAACAACATTGCCACTACCACCAACAACATTACCACTACCACCAACAACATTACCACTACCACCAACAACATTGCCACTACCACCAACAACATTACCACTACCACCTACAACATTACCACTACCACCAACAACATTGCCACTACCACCAACATCAATACCACTACCACCAACAACATTGCCACTACCACCTACATCAATACCACTACCACCAAGAACAATACCACTACCACCAACAACATTACCACTACCACCAAGAACAATACCACTACCACCAACAACATTACCACTACCACCAACAACATTACCACTACCACCAACAACATTACCACTACCACCAACAACATTGCCAATACCACCAACAACATTACCAATACCACCAACAACATTACCACTACCACCAACAACATTACCACTACCACCTACAACATTACCACTACCACCAACAACATTGCCACTACCACCAACATCAATACCACTACCACCAACAACATTGCCACTAACACCTACATCAATACCACTACCACCAAGAACAATACCACTACCACCAACAACATTACCACTACCACCAAGAACAATACCACTACCACCAACAACATTACCACTACCACCAACAACATTACCACTACCACCAACAACATTGCCAATACCACCAACAACATTACCACTACCACCAACAACATTACCACTACCACCAACAACATTACCACTACCACCTACAACATTACCACTACAGCCAAGATCATTACCACTACCACCAACAACATTACCACTACCACCAACAGCATTACCACTACCACCAACAACATTACCACTACCACCAACAACATTACCACTACCACCAATAACATTACCACTACCACCAACAACATTGCCACTACCACCAACAACATTACCACTACCACCAACAACATTACCACTACCACCAACAACATTGCCACTACCACCAACAACATTACCACTACCACCAACAACATTACCACTACCACCAACAACATTACCACTACCACCGACAACATTGCCACTACCACCAACAACATTACCACTACCACCAACAACATTACCACTACCACCAACAACATTGCCACTACCACCAACAACATTACCACTACCACCAACAACATTACCACTACCACCAACAACATTACCACTACCACCAATTACATTACCACTACCACCAACAACATTGCCACTACCACCAACAACATTACCACTACCACCAACAACATTACCACTACCACCAACAACATTACCACTACCACCAACAACATTACCACTACCCCCAACAACATTACCACTACCACCAACAACATTGCCACTACCACCAACAACATTACCACTACCACCAACAACATTACCACTACCACCAATAACATTGCCAATACCACCAACAACATTACCACTACCACCAAGAACAATACCACTACCACCAACAACATTACCACTACCACCAATAACATTACCACTACCACCAACAACATTACCACTACCACCAACAACATTACCACTACCACCTACAACATTACCACTACCACCAACAACATTATCACTACCACCTACAACATTACCACTATCCCCAACAACATTACCACTACCACCAACAACATTACCACTACCACCAACAACATTACCACTATCACCAACAACATTGCCACTACCACCAACAACATTACCACTACCACCAACAACATTACCACTACCACCAACAACATTGCCACTACCACCAACATCAATACCACTACCACCAACAACATTACCACTACCACCAACAACATTACCACTACCACCAACAACATTACCACTACCACCTACAACATTACCACTACCACCTACAACATTACCACTACCACCAACAACATTATCACTACCACCTACAACATTACCACTATCCCCAACAACATTACCACTACCACCAACAACATTACCACTATCACCAACAACATTGCCACTACCACCAACAACATTACCACTACCACCAACAACATTACCACTACCACCAACAACATTACCACTACCACCATCAACATTACCACTACCACCAACAACATTACCACTACCACCAACAACATTACCACTACCACCAACAACATTACCACTACCACCTACAACATTACCACTACCACCAACAACATTACCACTACCTCCAACAACATTACCACTACCACCAACAACATTACCACTACCACCTACAACATTACCACTACAGCCAAGATCATTACCACTACCACCATCAACATTACCACTGCCACCAACAACATTACCACTACCACCAACAACATTACCACTACTACCAACAACATTACCACTACCACCAATAACATTACCACTACCACCAACAACATTACCACTACCACCAACAACATTACCACTACCACCAATAACATTACCACTACCACCAACAACATTGCCACTACCACCAACAACATTACCACTACCACCAACAACATTGCCACTACCACCAACAACATTACCACTACCACCAACAACATTACCACTACCACCAACAACATTACCACTACCACCAACATCAATACCACTACCACCAAAAACATTACCACTACCACTAACAACATTACCACTACCACCAACAACATTACCACTACCACCAACAACATTACCACTACCACCAACAACATTACCACTACCACCAACATCAATACCAATACCACCAACAACATTACCACTACCACCAACAACATTACCACTACCACCAACAACATTGCCACTACCACCAACAACATTACCACTACCACCAACAACATTGCCACTACCACCAACAACATTACCACTACCACCAACAACATTGCCACTACCACCAACAACATTACCAATACCACCAACAACATTACCAATACCACCTACATCATTACCACTACCACCAACAACATTACCACTACCACCTACATCAATACCACTACCACCAACAACATTACCACTGCCACCAACAACATTACCACTACCACCAACAACATTACCACTACCACCAACAACATTACCACTACCACCAACAACATTACCACTACCACCAACAACATTACCACTACCACCTACATCATTACCACTACCACCAACAACATTACCACTACCACCTACATCAATACCACTACCACCAACAACATTACCACTACCACCAACAACATTACCACTACCACCAACAACATTACCACTACCACCTGCATCAATACCACTACCACCAACAACATTACCACTACCACCTACATCAATACCACTACCACCAACAACATTATCACTACCACCAACAACATTACCACTACCACCAACAACATTACCACTACCACCAATAACATTGCCACTACCACCAACAACATTACCACTACCACCAATAACATTACCACTACCACCAACAACATTGCCACTACCACCAACAACATTACCACTACCACCAACAACATTACCACTACCGCCAACAACATTGCCACTACCACCAACAACATTACCAATACCACCAACAACATTACCACTACCACCAACAACATTGCCACTACCACCAACAACATTACCACTACCACCAACAACATTACCACTACCACCAACAACATTACCACTACCACCAACAACATTACCACTACCACCAACAACATTACCACTACTACCAACAACATTACCACTACCACCAACAACATTGCCAATACCACCAACAACATTACCACTACCACCAACAACATTACCACTACCACCAACAACATTACCACTACCACCAACAACATTACCACTACCGCCAACAACATTACCACTACCACCAACAACATTACCACTACCACCTACATCAATACCACTACCACCTACATCAATACCACTACCACCAACAACATTACCACTACCACCTACATCATTACCACTACCACCTACATCAATACCACTACCACCAACAACATTACCACTACCACCTACATCATTACCACTACCACCAACAACATTACCACTACCACCAACAACATTACCACTACCACCAACAACATTACCACTACCACCAACAACATTACCACTACCACCAACAACATTACCACTACCACCAACAACATGACCACTACCACCAACAACATTACCACTACCACCAACAACATTACCACTACCACCTACATCATTACCACTACCACCAACAACATTACCACTACCACCTACATCAATACCACTACCACCAACAACATTACCACTACCACCAACAACATTACCACTACCACCAACAACATTACCACTACCACCTGCATCAATACCACTACCACCAACAACATTACCACTACCACCTACATCAATACCACTACCACCAACAACATTACCACTACCACCAACAACATTACCACTACCACCAACAACATTACCACTACCACCAATAACATTGCCACTACCACCAACAACATTACCACTACCACCAACAACATTACCACTACCACCAACAACATTACCACTACCACCAACAACATTACCACTACCACCAATAACATTACCACTACCACCAACAACATTGCCACTACCACTTACATCAATACCACTACCACCAAGAACAATACCACTACCACCAACAACATTACCACTACCACCAAGAACAATACCACTACCACCAACAACATTACCACTACCACCAACAACATTACCACTACCACCAACAACATTGCCAATACCACCAACAACATTACCACTACCACCAACAACATTACCACTACCACCAACAACATTACCACTACCACCTACAACATTACCACTACAGCCAAGATCATTACCACTACCACCAACAACATTACCACTACCACCAACAGCATTACCACTACCACCAACAACATTACCACTACCACCAACAACATTACCACTACCACCAATAACATTACCACTACCACCAACAACATTGCCACTACCACCAACAACATTACCACTACCACCAACAATATTACCACTACCACCAACAACATTGCCACTACCACCAACAACATTACCACTACCACCAACAACATTACCACTACCACCAACAACATTACCACTACCACCGACAACATTGCCACTACCACCAACAACATTACCACTACCACCAACAACATTACCACTACCACCAACAACATTGCCACTACCACCAACAACATTACCACTACCACCAACAACATTACCACTACCACCAACAACATTACCACTACCACCAATTACATTACCACTACCACCAACAACATTGCCACTACCACCAACAACATTACCACTACCACCAACAACATTACCACTACCACCAACAACATTACCACTACCACCAACAACATTACCACTACCCCCAACAACATTACCACTACCACCAACAACATTGCCACTACCACCAACAACATTACCACTACCACCAACAACATCACCACTACCACCAACAACATTACCACTACCACCAATAACATTGCCAATACCACCAACAACATTACCACTACCACCAAGAACAAAACCACTACCACCAACAACATTACCACTACCACCAATAACATTACCACTACCACCAACAACATTACCACTACCACCAACATTACCACTACCACCTACAACATTACCACTACCACCAACAACATTATCACTACCACCTACAACATTACCACTATCCCCAACAACATTACCACTACCACCAACAACATTACCACTATCACCAACAACATTGCCACTACCACCAACAACATTACCAATACCACCAACAACATTACCACTACCACCAACAACATTACCACTACCACCAACAACATTGCCACTACTACCAACAACATTACCACTACCACCAACAACATTACCACTACCACCAACATCAATACCACTACCACCAACAACATTACCACTACCACCAACAACATTACCACTACCACCAACAACATTGCCACTACCACCTACAACATTACCACTACCACCAACAACATTATCACTACCACCTACAACATTACCACTATCCCCAACAACATTACCACTACCACCAACAACATGACCACTATCACCAACAACATTGCCACTACCACCAACAACATTACCACTACCACCAACAACATTACCACTACCACCAACAACATTACCACTACCACCATCAACATTACCACTACCACCAACAACATTACCACTACCACCAACAACATTACCACTACCACCAACAACATTACCACTACCACCTACAACATTACCACTACCACCAACAACATTACCACTACCTCCAACAACATTACCACTACCACCAACAACATTACCACTACCACCTACAACATTACCACTACAGCCAAGATCATTACCACTACCACCATCAACATTACCACTACCACCAACAACATTACCACTACCACCAACAACATTACCACTACTACCAACAACATTACCACTACCACCAATAACATTACCACTACCACCAACAACATTACCACTACCACCAACAACATTACCACTACCACCAATAACATTACCACTACCACCAACAACATTACCACTACCACCAACATCAATACCACTACCACCAACAACATTGCCACTACCACCAACATCAATACCAATACCACCAACAACATTACCACTACCACCAACAACATTACCACTACCACCAACAACATTACCACTACCACCAACATCAATACCACTACCACCAACAACATTACCACTACCACCAACATCAATACCACTACCACCAACAACATTACCACTACCACCAACAACATTACCACTACCACCAACATCAATACCACTACCACCAACAACATTACCACTACCACTAACAACATTACCACTACCACCAACAACATTACCACTACCACCAACAACATTACCACTACCACCAACAACATTACCACTACCACCAACATCAATACCAATACCACCAACAACATTACCACTACCACCAACAACATTACCACTACCACCAACAACATTGCTTCTACCACCAACAACATTACCACTACCACCAACAACATTGCCACTACCACCAACAACATTACCACTACCACCAACAACATTGCCACTACCACCAACAACATTACCAATACCACCAACAACATTACCAATACCACCTACATCATTACCACTACCACCAACAACATTACCACTACCACCTACATCAATACCACTACCACCAACAACATTACCACTACCACCAACAACATTACCACTACCACCAACAACATTACCACTACCACCAACAACATTACCACTACCACCAACAACATTACCACTACCACCAACAACATTACCACTACCACCTACATCATTACCACTACCACCAACAACATTACCACTACCACCTACATCAATACCACTACCACCAACAACATTACCACTACCACCAACAACATTACCACTACCACCAACAACATTACCACTACCACCAATAACATTGCCACTACCACCAACAACATTACCACTACCACCAATAACATTACCACTACCACCAACAACATTGCCACTACCACCAACAACATTACCACTACCACCAACAACATTACCACTACCGCCAACAACATTGCCACTACCACCAACAACATTACCAATACCACCAACAACATTACCACTACCACCAACAACATTGCCACTACCACCAACAACATTACCACTACCACCAACAACATTACCACTACCGCCAACAACATTACCACTACCACCAACAACATTACCACTACCACCTACATCATTACCACTACCACCTACATCAATACCACTACCACCAACAACATTACCACTACCACCTACATCATTACCACTACCACCTACATCAATACCACTACCACCAACAACATTACCACTACCACCTACATCATTACCACTACCACCAACAACATTACCACTACCACCAACAACATTACCACTACCACCAACAACATTACCACTACCACCAACAACATTACCACTACCACCAACAACATTACCACTGCCACCAACAACATTACCACTACCACCAATAACATTACCACTACCACCTACATCATTACCACTACCACCAACAACATTACCACTACCACCTACATCAATACCACTACCACCAACAACATTACCACTACCACCAACAACATTACCACTACCACCAACAACATTACCACTACCACCTGCATCAATACCACTACCACCAACAACATTACCACTACCACCTACATCAATACCACTACCACCAACAACATTACCACTACCACCAACAACATTACCACTACCACCAACAACATTACCACTACCACCAATAACATTGCCACTACCACCAACAACATTACCACTACCACCAACAACATTACCACTACCACCAACAACATTACCACTACCACCAACAACATTACCACTACCACCAATAACATTACCACTACCACCAACAACATTGCCACTACCACCAACAACATTACCACTACCACCAACAACATTACCACTACCACCAACAACATTACCACTACCACCAACAACATTACCACTACCACCAACAACATTACCACTACCACCAATAACATTACCACTACCACCAACAACATTGCCACTACCACCAACAACATTACCACTACCACCAACAACATTACCACTACCACCAACAACATTGCCACTACCACCAACAACATTACCACTACCACCTACAACATTACCACTACCACCAACAACATTGCCACTACCACCAACATCAATACCACTACCACCAACAACATTGCCACTACCACCTACATCAATACCACTACCACCAAGAACAATACCACTACCACCAACAACATTACCACTACCACCAAGAACAATACCACTACCACCAACAACATTACCACTACCACCAACAACATTACCACTACCACCAACAACATTACCACTACCACCAACAACATTGCCAATACCACCAACAACATTACCAATACCACCAACAACATTACCACTACCACCAACAACATTACCACTACCACCTACAACATTACCACTACCACCAACAACATTGCCACTACCACCAACATCAATACCACTACCACCAACAACATTGCCACTACCACCTACATCAATACCACTACCACCAAGAACAATACCACTACCACCAACAACATTACCACTACCACCAAGAACAATACCACTACCACCAACAACATTACCACTACCACCAACAACATTACCACTACCACCAACAACATTGCCAATACCACCAACAACATTACCACTACCACCAACAACATTACCACTACCACCAACAACATTACCACTACCACCTACAACATTACCACTACAGCCAAGATCATTACCACTACCACCAACAACATTACCACTACCACCAACATCATTACCACTACCACCAACAACATTACCACTACCACCAACAACATTACCACTACCACCAATAACATTACCACTACCACCAACAACATTGCCACTACCACCAACAACATTACCACTACCACCAACAACATTACCACTACCACCAACAACATTGCCACTACCACCAACAACATTACCACTACCACCAACAACATTACCACTACCACCAACAACATTACCACTACCACCGACAACATTGCCACTACCACCAACAACATTACCACTACCACCAACAACATTACCACTACCACCAACAACATTGCCACTACCACCAACAACATTACCACTACCACCAACAACATTACCACTACCACCAACAACATTACCACTACCACCAATTACATTACCACTACCACCAACAACATTGCCACTACCACCAACAACATTACCACTACCACCAACAACATTACCACTACCACCAACAACATTACCACTACCACCAACAACATTACCACTACCCCCAACAACATTACCACTACCACCAACAACATTGCCACTACCACCAACAACATTACCACTACCACCAACAACATTACCAATACCACCAACAACATTACCACTACCACCAATAACATTGCCAATACCACCAACAACATTACCACTACCACCAAGAACAATACCACTACCACCAACAACATTACCACTACCACCAATAACATTACCACTACCACCAACAACATTACCACTACCACCAACATTACCACTACCACCTACAACATTACCACTACCACCAACAACATTATCACTACCACCTACAACATTACCACTATCCCCAACAACATTACCACTACCACCAACAACATTACCACTATCACCAACAACATTGCCACTACCACCAACAACATTACCAATACCACCAACAACATTACCACTACCACCAACAACATTACCACTACCACCAACAACATTGCCACTACCACCAACATCAATACCACTACCACCAACAACATTACCACTACCACCAACAACATTACCACTACCACCAACAACATTACCACTACCACCTACAACATTACCACTACCACCAACAACATTATCACTACCACCTACAACATTACCACTATCCCCAACAACATTACCACTACCACCAACAACATTACCACTATCACCAACAACATTGCCACTACCACCAACAACATTACCACTACCACCAACAACATTACCACTACCACCAACAACATTACCACTACCACCATCAACATTACCACTACCACCAACAACATTACCACTACCACCAACAACATTACCACTACCACCAACAACATTACCACTACCACCTACAACATTACCACTACCACCAACAACATTACCACTACCTCCAACAACATTACCACTACCACCAACAACATTACCACTACCACCTACAACATTACCACTACAGCCAAGATCATTACCACTACCACCATCAACATTACCACTACCACCAACAACATTACCACTACCACCAACAACATTACCACTACTACCAACAACATTACCACTACCACCAATAACATTACCACTACCACCAACAACATTACCACTACCACCAACAACATTACCACTACCACCAATAACATTACCACTACCACCAACAACATTACCACTACCACCAACATCAATACCACTACCACCAACAACATTGCCACTACCACCAACATCAATACCAATACCACCAACAACATTACCACTACCACCAACAACATTACCACTACCACCAACAACATTACCACTACCACCAACATCAATACCACTACCACCAACAACATTACCACTACCACCAACATCAATACCACTACCACCAACAACATTACCACTACCACCAACAACATTACCACTACCACCAACATCAATACCACTACCACCAACAACATTACCACTACCACTAACAACATTACCACTACCACAAACAACATTACCACTACCACAAACAACATTACCACTACCACCAACAACATTACCACTACCACCAACATCAATACCAATACCACCAACAACATTACCACTACCACCAACAACATTACCACTACCACCAACAACATTGCCACTACCACCAACAACATTACCACTACCACCAACAACATTGCCACTACCACCAACAACATTACCACTACCACCAACAACATTGCCACTACCACCAACAACATTACCACTACCACCAACAACATTACCACTACCACCAACAACATTGACACTACCACCAACAACATTACCACTACCACCAACAACATTACCACTACCACCAACAACATTACCACTACCACCAACAACAATACCACTACCACCAACAACATTACCACTACTACCTACATCATTACCACTACCACCAACAACATTACCACTACCACCAACAACATTATCACTACCACCAACAACATTACCACTACCACCAACAACATTACCACTACCACCAACAACATTACCACTACCACCTACATCAATAGCACTACCACCATAACATTGCCACTACCACCAACAACATTACCACTACCACCAACAACATTGCCACTACCACCAACAACATTACCACTACCACCAACAACATTACCAATACCACCAACAACATTACCACTACCACCAACAACATTACCACTACCACCAACAACATTACCACTACCACCAACAACATTACCACTACCACCAACAACATTACCACTACAACCAACAACATTGCCATTACCACCAACAACATTACCACTACCACCAACAACATTACCACTACCACCAACAACATTACCACTACCACCAACAACATTACCACTACCACCAACAACATTGCCACTACCACCAACAACATTACCACTACCACCAACAACATTACCACTACCACCAACAACATTGCCAATACCACCGACAACATTACCAATACCACAAACAACATTACCACTACCACCAACAACATTACCACTACCATCAACAACATTACCACTACCACCAACAACATTGCCACTACCACCAACAACATTACCACTACCACCAACAACATTACCACTACCACCAACAACATTGCCAATACCACCGACAACATTACCACTACCACCAACAACATTACCACTACCACCAACATCAATACCACTACCACCAACAACATTACCACTACCACCAACAACATTACCACTACCACCAACAACATTACCACTACCACCAACAACATTACCACTACCACCAACATCAATACCACTACCACCAACAACACTACCACTACCACCAACATCAATACCACTACCACCAACAACATTACCACTACCACCAACAACATTACCACTACCACCAACAACATTACCACTACCACCAACAACATTACCACTACCACCTACATCAATACCAGTACCACCAACAACATTACCACTACCACCAACAACACTACCACTACCACCAACAACATTACCACTACCACCAACAACATTACCACTACCACCAACAACATTACCACTACCACCAACAACATTACCACTACCACCAACAACATTACCACTACCACCAACAACATTACCACTACCACCAACAACATTACCACTACCACCAACAACATTACCACTACCACCAACAACACTACCACTACCACCAACAACATTACCACTACCACCTGCATCAATACCACTACCACCAACAACATTACCACTACCACCAACAACATTACCACTACCACCAACAACATTACCACTACCACCAACAACATTACCACTACCACCAACAACATTACCACTACCACCTACATCAATACCAATACCACCAACAACATTACCACTACCACCAACAACACTACCACTACCACCAACAACATTACCACTACCACCTGCATCAATACCACTACCACCAACAACATTACCACTACCACCAACAACATTACCACTACCACCAACAACATTACCACTACCACCAACAACATTACCACTACCACCAACAACATTACCACTACCACCTACATCAATACCAATACCACCAACAACATTACCACTACCACCAACAACACTACCACTACCACCAACAACATTACCACTACCACCTGCATCAATACCACTACCACCAACAACATTACCACTACCACCAACAACATTGCCACTACCACCAACATATTACCACTACCACCAAGAACAATACCACTACCACCAACAACATTACCACTACCACCAACAACATTACCACTACCACCAACAACATTACCACTACCACCAACAACATTACCACTACCACCAACAACATTGCCACTACTACCAACAACATTACCACTACCACCAACAACATTACCACTACCACCTACATCACTACTACTACCACCAACAACATTACCACTACCACCAACAACATTACCACTACCACCAACATCAATACCACTACCACCTACAACATTACCACTACCACCAACAACATTACCACTACCACCAACATCAATACCACTACCACCAACAACATTGCCACTATCACCAACAACATTACCACTACCACCAACATCAATACCACTACCACCTACATCAATACCACTACCACCAACAACATTACCACTACCACCAACAACATTACCACTTCCACCAACATCAATACCACTACCACCAACAACATTACCACTATCACCAACAACATTACCACTACCACCAACAACATTACCACTACCACCAACAACATTACCACTACCACCAACATCATTACCACTACCACCAACAACATTAGCACTACCACCAACAACATTACCACTACCACCAACAACATTACCACTACCACCTACATCAATAGCACTACCACCAACAACATTACCACTACCACCAACAACATTACCACTACCACCAACAACATTACCACTACCACCAACAACATTACCACTACCACCAACAACATTACCACTACCACCTACATCAATAGCACTACCACCAACAACATTACCACTACCACCAACATCAATACCACTACCACCAACAACATTACCACTACCACCAACAACATTGCCACTACCACCAACAACATTACCACTACCACCTACATCAATAGCACTACCACCAACAACATTACCACTACCACCAACAACATTACCACTACCACCAACAACATTACCACTACCACCTACAACATTACCACTACCACCAACAACATTACCACTACCACCAACAACATTACCACTACCACCAACAACATTGCCACTACCACCAACAACATTACCAATACCACCAACAACATTACCACTACCACCAACAACATTACCACTACCACCAACATCAATACCACTACCACCAACAACATTACCACTACCACCAACAACATTACCACTACCATCAACAACATTACCACTACCACCAACAACATTAGCACTACCACCAACAACATTACCACTACCACCAACAACATTACCACTACCATCAACAACATTACCACTACCACCAACAACATTACCACTACCACCAACAACATTACCACTACCACCAACATCAATACCACTACCACCAACAACATTACCACTACCACCAACAACATTACCACTACCATCAACAACAATACCACTACCACCAACAACATTACCACTACCACCAACAACATTACCACTACCACCAACAACATTACCACTACCACCAACAACATTGACACTACCACCAACAACATTACCACTACCACCAACAACATTACCACTACCACCAACAACAATACCACTACCACCAACAACATTACCACTACTACCTACATCATTACCACTACCACCAACAACATTACCACTACCACCAACAACATTATCACTACCACCAACAACATTACCACTACCACCAACAACATTACCACTACCACCAACAACATTACCACTACCACCTACATCAATAGCACTACCACCATAACATTGCCACTACCACCAACAACATTACCACTACCACCAACAACATTGCCACTACCACCAACAACATTACCACTACCACCAACAACATTACCAATACCACCAACAACATTACCACTACCACCAACAACATTACCACTACCACCAACAACATTGCCAATACCACCGACAACATTACCAATACCACAAACAACATTACCACTACCACCAACAACATTACCACTACCATCAACAACATTACCACTACCACCAACAACATTGCCACTACCACCAACAACATTACCACTACCACCAACAACATTACCACTACCACCAACAACATTGCCAATACCACCGACAACATTACCACTACCACCAACAACATTACCACTACCACCAACATCAATACCACTACCACCAACAACATTACCACTACCACCAACAACATTACCACTACCACCAACAACATTACCACTACCACCAACAACATTACCACTACCACCAACATCAATACCACTACCACCAACAACACTACCACTACCACCAACATCAATACCACTACCACCAACAACATTACCACTACCACCAACAACATTACCACTACCACCAACAACATTACCACTACCACCAACAACATTACCACTACCACCTACATCAATACCAGTACCACCAACAACATTACCACTACCACCAACAACACTACCACTACCACCAACAACATTACCACTACCACCAACAACATTACCACTACCACCAACAACATTACCACTACCACCAACAACATTACCACTACCACCAACAACATTACCACTACCACCAACAACATTACCACTACCACCAACAACATTACCACTACCACCAACAACATTACCACTACCACCAACAACACTACCACTACCACCAACAACATTACCACTACCACCTGCATCAATACCACTACCACCAACAACATTACCACTACCACCAACAACATTACCACTACCACCAACAACATTACCACTACCACCAACAACATTACCACTACCACCAACAACATTACCACTACCACCTACATCAATACCAATACCACCAACAACATTACCACTACCACCAACAACACTACCACTACCACCAACAACATTACCACTACCACCTGCATCAATACCACTACCACCAACAACATTACCACTACCACCAACAACATTACCACTACCACCAACAACATTACCACTACCACCAACAACATTACCACTACCACCAACAACATTACCACTACCACCTACATCAATACCAATACCACCAACAACATTACCACTACCACCAACAACACTACCACTACCACCAACAACATTACCACTACCACCTGCATCAATACCACTACCACCAACAACATTACCACTACCACCAACAACATTGCCACTACCACCAACATATTACCACTACCACCAAGAACAATACCACTACCACCAACAACATTACCACTACCACCAACAACATTACCACTACCACCAACAACATTACCACTACCACCAACAACATTACCACTACCACCAACAACATTGCCACTACCACCAACAACATTACCACTACCACCAACAACATTACCACTACCACCTACATCACTACTACTACCACCAACAACATTACCACTACCACCAACAACATTACCACTACCACCAACATCAATACCACTACCACCTACAACATTACCACTACCACCAACAACATTACCACTACCACCAACATCAATACCACTACCACCAACAACATTGCCACTATCACCAACAACATTACCACTACCACCAACATCAATACCACTACCACCTACATCAATACCACTACCACCAACAACATTACCACTACCACCAACAACATTACCACTTCCACCAACATCAATACCACTACCACCAACAACATTACCACTATCACCAACAACATTACCACTACCACCAACAACATTACCACTACCACCAACAACATTACCACTACCACCAACAACATTACCACTACCACCAACAACATTAGCACTACCACCAACAACATTACCACTACCACCAACAACATTACCACTACCACCTACATCAATAGCACTACCACCAACAACATTACCACTACCACCAACAACATTACCACTACCACCAACAACATTACCACTACCACCAACAACATTACCACTACCACCAACAACATTACCACTACCACCTACATCAATAGCACTACCACCAACAACATTACCACTACCACCAACATCAATACCACTACCACCAACAACATTACCACTACCACCAACAACATTGCCACTACCACCAACAACATTACCACTACCACCTACATCAATAGCACTACCACCAACAACATTACCACTACCACCAACAACATTACCACTACCACCAACAACATTACCACTACCACCTACAACATTACCACTACCACCAACAACATTACCACTACCACCAACAACATTACCACTACCACCAACAACATTACCACTACCACCAACAACATTACCAATACCACCAACAACATTACCACTACCACCAACAACATTACCACTACCACCAACATCAATACCACTGCCACCAACAACATTACCACTACCACCAACAACATTACCACTACCATCAACAACATTACCACTACCACCAACAACATTAGCACTACCACCAACAACATTACCACTACCACCAACAACATTACCACTACCATCAACAACATTACCACTACCACCAACAACATTACCACTACCACCAACAACATTACCACTACCACCAACATCAATACCACTACCACCAACAACATTACCACTACCACCAACAACATTACCACTACCATCAACAACAATACCACTACCACCAACAACATTACCACTACCACCAACAACATTACCACTACCACCAACAACATTACCACTACCACCAACAACATTGACACTACCACCAACAACATTACCACTACCACCAACAACATTACCACTACCACCAACAACAATACCACTACCACCAACAACATTACCACTACTACCTACATCATTACCACTACCACCAACAACATTACCACTACCACCAACAACATTATCACTACCACCAACAACATTACCACTACCACCAACAACATTACCACTACCACCAACAACATTACCACTACCACCTACATCAATAGCACTACCACCATAACATTGCCACTACCACCAACAACATTACCACTACCACCAACAACATTGCCACTACCACCAACAACATTACCACTACCACCAACAACATTACCAATACCACCAACAACATTACCACTACCACCAACAACATTACCACTACCACCAACAACATTACCACTACCACCAACAACATTACCACTACCACCAACAACATTACCACTACAACCAACAACATTGCCATTACCACCAACAACATTACCACTACCACCAACAACATTACCACTACCACCAACAACATTACCACTACCACCAACAACATTACCACTACCACCAACAACATTGCCACTACCACCAACAACATTACCACTACCACCAACAACATTACCACTACCACCAACAACATTGCCAATACCACCGACAACATTACCAATACCACAAACAACATTACCACTACCACCAACAACATTACCACTACCACCAACAACATTACCACTACCACCAACAACATTGCCACTACCACCAACAACATTACCACTACCACCAACAACATTACCACTACCACCAACAACATTACCACTACCACCAACAACATTACCACTACCACCAACAACATTACCACTACCACCAACAACATTACCACTACCACCAACAACATTGCCACTACCACCAACAACATTACCACTACCACCAACAACATTACCACTACCACCAACAACATTGCCAATACCACCGACAACATTACCACTACCACCAACAACATTACCACTACCACCAACAACATTACCACTACCACCAACAACATTACCACTACCACCAACAACATTACCACTACCACCAACAACATTGCCAATACCACCGACAACATTAGCAATACCACAAACAACATTACCACTACCACCAACAACATTACCACTACCACCAACAACATTACCACTACCACCAACAACATTGCCACTACCACCAACAACATTACCACTACCACCAACAACATTACCACTACCACCAACAACATTGCCAATACCACCGACAACATTACCACTACCACCAACAACATTACCACTACCACCAACAACATTACCACTACCACCAACAACATTACCACTACCACCAACAACATTACCACTACCACCAACAACATCACCACTACCACCAACATAATTACCACTACCACCAACAACATTACCACTGCCACCAACAACATTACCACTACCTCCAACAACATTACCACTACCACCAACAACATTACCACTACCGCCAACAACATTGCCACTACCACCAACAACATTACCAATACCACCAACAACATTACCACTACCACCAACAACATTGCCACTACCACCAACAACATTACCACTACCACCAACAACATTACCACTACCACCAACAACATTACCACTACCACCAACAACATTACGACTACCACCAACAACATTACCACTACTACCAACAACATTACCACTACCACCAACAACATTGCCAATACCACCAACAACATTACCACTACCACCAACAACATTACCACTACCACCAACAACATTACCACTACCACCAACAACATTACCACTACCGCCAACAACATTACCACTACCACCAACAACATTACCACTACCACCTACATCATTACCACTACCACCTACATCAATACCACTACCACCAACAACATTACCACTACCACCTACATCATTACCACTACCACCTACATCAATACCACTACCACCAACAACATTACCACTACCACCTACATCATTACCACTACCACCAACAACATTACCACTACCACCAACAACATTACCACTACCACCAACAACATTACCACTACCACCAACAACATTACCACTACCACCTACATCAATACCACTACCACCAACAACATTACCACTACCACCAACAACATTACCACTACCACCAACAACATTACCACTACCACCTGCATCAATACCACTACCACCAACAACATTACCACTACCACCTACATCAATACCACTACCACCAACAACATTACCACTACCACCAACAACATTACCACTACCACCAACAACATTACCACTACCACCAATAACATTGCCACTACCACCAACAACATTACCACTACCACCAACAACATTACCACTACCACCAACAACATTACCACTACCACCAACAACATTACCACTACCACCAATAACATTACCACTACCACCAACAACATTGCCACTACCACCAACAACATTACCACTACCACCAACAACATTACCACTACCACCAACAACATTACCACTACCACCAACAACATTACCACTACCACCAACAACATTACCACTACCACCAATAACATTACCACTACCACCAACAACATTGCCACTACCACCAACAACATTACCACTACCACCAACAACATTACCACTACCACCAACAACATTGCCACTACCACCAACAACATTACCACTACCACCTACAACATTACCACTACCACCAACAACATTGCCACTACCACCAACATCAATACCACTACCACCAACAACATTGCCACTACCACCTACATCAATACCACTACCACCAAGAACAATACCACTACCACCAACAACATTACCACTACCACCAAGAACAATACCACTACCACCAACAACATTACCACTACCACCAACAACATTACCACTACCACCAACAACATTACCACTACCACCAACAACATTGCCAATACCACCAACAACATTACCAATACCACCAACAACATTACCACTACCACCAACAACATTACCACTACCACCTACAACATTACCACTACCACCAACAACATTGCCACTACCACCAACATCAATACCACTACCACCAACAACATTGCCACTACCACCTACATCAATACCACTACCACCAAGAACAATACCACTACCACCAACAACATTACCACTACCACCAAGAACAATACCACTACCACCAACAACATTACCACTACCACCAACAACATTACCACTACCACCAACAACATTGCCAATACCACCAACAACATTACCACTACCACCAACAACATTACCACTACCACCAACAACATTACCACTACCACCTACAACATTACCACTACAGCCAAGATCATTACCACTACCACCAACAACATTACCACTACCACCAACAGCATTACCACTACCACCAACAACATTACCACTACCACCAACAACATTACCACTACCACCAATAACATTACCACTACCACCAACAACATTGCCACTACCACCAACAACATTACCACTACCACCAACAACATTACCACTACCACCAACAACATTGCCACTACCACCAACAACATTACCACTACCACCAACAACATTACCACTACCACCAACAACATTACCACTACCACCGACAACATTGCCACTACCACCAACAACATTACCACTACCACCAACAACATTACCACTACCACCAACAACATTGCCACTACCACCAACAACATTACCACTACCACCAACAACATTACCACTACCACCAACAACATTACCACTACCACCAATTACATTACCACTACCACCAACAACATTGCCACTACCACCAACAACATTACCACTACCACCAACAACATTACCACTACCACCAACAACATTACCACTACCACCAACAACATTACCACTACCCCCAACAACATTACCACTACCACCAACAACATTGCCACTACCACCAACAACATTACCACTACCACCAACAACATTACCACTACCACCAATAACATTGCCAATACCACCAACAACATTACCACTACCACCAAGAACAATACCACTACCACCAACAACATTACCACTACCACCAATAACATTACCACTACCACCAACAACATTACCACTACCACCAACAACATTACCACTACCACCTACAACATTACCACTACCACCAACAACATTATCACTACCACCTACAACATTACCACTATCCCCAACAACATTACCACTACCAACAACAACATTACCACTACCACCAACAACATTACCACTATCACCAACAACATTGCCACTACCACCAACAACATTACCACTACCACCAACAACATTACCACTACCACCAACAACATTGCCACTACCACCAACATCAATACCACTACCACCAACAACATTACCACTACCACCAACAACATTACCACTACCACCAACAACATTACCACTACCACCTACAACATTACCACTACCACCTACAACATTACCACTACCACCAACAACATTATCACTACCACCTACAACATTACCACTATCCCCAACAACATTACCACTACCACCAACAACATTACCACTATCACCAACAACATTGCCACTACCACCAACAACATTACCACTACCACCAACAACATTACCACTACCACCAACAACATTACCACTACCACCATCAACATTACCACTACCACCAACAACATTACCACTACCACCAACAACATTACCACTACCACCAACAACATTACCACTACCACCTACAACATTACCACTACCACCAACAACATTACCACTACCTCCAACAACATTACCACTACCACCAACAACATTACCACTACCACCTACAACATTACCACTACAGCCAAGATCATTACCACTACCACCATCAACATTACCACTACCACCAACAACATTACCACTACCACCAACAACATTACCACTACTACCAACAACATTACCACTACCACCAATAACATTACCACTACCACCAACAACATTACCACTACCACCAACAACATTACCACTACCACCAATAACATTACCACTACCACCAACAACATTACCACTACCACCAACATCAATACCACTACCACCAACAACATTGCCACTACCACCAACATCAATACCAATACCACCAACAACATTACCACTACCACCAACAACATTACCACTACCACCAACAACATTACCACTACCACCAACATCAATACCACTACCACCAACAACATTACCACTACCACCAACATCAATACCACTACCACCAACAACATTACCACTACCACCAACAACATTACCACTACCACCAACATCAATACCACTACCACCAAAAATATTACCACTACCACTAACAACATTACCACTACCACCAACAACATTACCACTACCACCAACAACATTACCACTACCACCAACAACATTACCACTACCACCAACATCAATACCAATACCACCAACAACATTACCACTACCACCAACAACATTACCACTACCACCAACAACATTGCCACTACCACCAACAACATTACCACTACGACCAACAACATTGCCACTACCACCAACAACATTACCACTACCACCAACAACATTGCCACTACCACCAACAACATTACCAATACCACCAACAACATTACCAATACCACCTACATCATTACCACTACCACCAACAACATTACCACTACCACCTACATCAATACCACTACCACCAACAACATTACCACTGCCACCAATAACATTACCACTACCACCAACAACATTACCACTACCACCAACAACATTACCACTACCACCAACAACATTACCACTACCACCAACAACATTACCACTACCACCTACATCATTACCACTACCACCAACAACATTACCACTACCACCTACATCAATACCACTACCACCAACAACATTACCACTACCACCAACAACATTACCACTACCACCAACAACATTACCACTACCACCTGCATCAATACCACTACCACCAACAACATTACCACTACCACCTACATCAATACCACTACCACCAACAACATTATCACTACCACCAACAACATTACCACTACCACCAACAACATTACCACTACCACCAATAACATTGCCACTACCACCAACAACATTACCACTACCACCAATAACATTACCACTACCACCAACAACATTGCCACTACCACCAACAACATTACCACTACCACCAACAACATTACCACTACCACCAACAACATTACCACTACCACCAACAACATTACCACTACCACCTGCATCAATACCACTACCACCAACAACATTACCACTACCACCTACATCAATACCACTACCACCAACAACATTACCACTACCACCAACAACATTACCACTACCACCAACAACATTACCACTACCACCAATAACATTGCCACTACCACCAACAACATTACCACTACCACCAACAACATTACCACTACCACCAACAACATTACCACTACCACCAACAACATTACCACTACCACCAATAACATTACCACTACCACCAACAACATTGCCACTACCACCTACATCAATACCACTACCACCAAGAACAATACCACTACCACCAACAACATTACCACTACCACCAAGAACAATACCACTACCACCAACAACATTACCACTACCACCAACAACATTACCACTACCACCAACAACATTGCCAATACCACCAACAACATTACCACTACCACCAACAACATTACCACTACCACCAACAACATTACCACTACCACCTACAACATTACCACTACAGCCAAGATCATTACCACTACCACCAACAACATTACCACTACCACCAACAGCATTACCACTACCACCAACAACATTACCACTACCACCAACAACATTACCACTACCACCAATAACATTACCACTACCACCAACAACATTGCCACTACCACCAACAACATTACCACTACCACCAACAATATTACCACTACCACCAACAACATTGCCACTACCACCAACAACATTACCACTACCACCAACAACATTACCACTACCACCAACAACATTACCACTACCACCGACAACATTGCCACTACCACCAACAACATTACCACTACCACCAACAACATTACCACTACCACCAACAACATTGCCACTACCACCAACAACATTACCACTACCACCAACAACATTACCACTACCACCAACAACATTACCACTACCACCAATTACATTACCACTACCACCAACAACATTGCCACTACCACCAACAACATTACCACTACCACCAACAACATTACCACTACCACCAACAACATTACCACTACCACCAACAACATTACCACTACCCCCAACAACATTACCACTACCACCAACAACATTGCCACTACCACCAACAACATTACCACTACCACCAACAACATCACCACTACCACCAACAACATTACCACTACCACCAATAACATTGCCAATACCACCAACAACATTACCACTACCACCAAGAACAATACCACTACCACCAACAACATTACCACTACCACCAATAACATTACCACTACCACCAACAACATTACCACTACCACCAACATTACCACTACCACCTACAACATTACCACTACCACCAACAACATTATCACTACCACCTACAACATTACCACTATCCCCAACAACATTACCACTACCACCAACAACATTACCACTATCACCAACAACATTGCCACTACCACCAACAACATTACCAATACCACCAACAACATTACCACTACCACCAACAACATTACCACTACCACCAACAACATTGCCACTACTACCAACAACATTACCACTACCACCAACAACATTACCACTACCACCAACATCAATACCACTACCACCAACAACATTACCACTACCACCAACAACATTACCACTACCACCAACAACATTACCACTACCACCTACAACATTACCACTACCACCAACAACATTATCACTACCACCTACAACATTACCACTATCCCCAACAACATTACCACTACCACCAACAACATGACCACTATCACCAACAACATTGCCACTACCACCAACAACATTACCACTACCACCAACAACATTACCACTACCACCAACAACATTACCACTACCACCATCAACATTACCACTACCACCAACAACATTACCACTACCACCAACAACATTACCACTACCACCAACAACATTACCACTACCACCAACAACATTACCACTACCGCCAACAACATTACCACTACCACCAACAACATTACCACTACCACCTACATCATTACCACTACCACCTACATCAATACCACTACCACCAACAACATTACCACTACCACCTACATCATTACCACTACCACCTACATCAATACCACTACCACCAACAACATTACCACTACCACCTACATCATTACCACTACCACCAACAACATTACCACTACCACCAACAACATTACCACTACCTCCAACAACATTACCACTACCACCAACAACATTACCACTACCACCTACAACATTACCACTACAGCCAAGATCATTACCACTACCACCATCAACATTACCACTACCACCAACAACATTACCACTACCACCAACAACATTACCACTACTACCAACAACATTACCACTACCACCAATAACATTACCACTACCACCAACAACATTACCACTACCACCAACAACATTTCCACTACCACCAATAACATTACCACTACCACCAACAACATTACCACTACCACCAACATCAATACCACTACCACCAACAACATTGCCACTACCACCAACATCAATACCAATACCACCAACAACATTACCACTACCACCAACAACATTACCACTACCACCAACAACATTACCACTACCACCAACATCAATACCACTACCACCAACAACATTACCACTACCACCAACATCAATACCACTACCACCAACAACATTACCACTACCACCAACAACATTACCACTACCACCAACATCAATACCACTACCACCAACAACATTACCACTACCACTAACAACATTACCACTACCACCAACAACATTACCACTACCACCAACAACATTACCACTACCACCAACAACATTACCACTACCACCAACATCAATACCAATACCACCAACAACATTACCACTACCACCAACAACATTACCACTACCACCAACAACATTGCCACTACCACCAACAACATTACCACTACCACCAACAACATTGCCACTACCACCAACAACATTACCACTACCACCAACAACATTACCACTACCACCAACAACATTACCAATACCACCAACAACATTACCAATACCACCTACATCATTACCACTACCACCAACAACATTACCACTACCACCTACATCAATACCACTACCACCAACAACATTACCACTACCACCAACAACATTACCACTACCACCAACAACATTACCACTACCACCAACAACATTACCACTACCACCAACAACATTACCACTACCACCAACAACATTACCACTACCACCTACATCATTACCACTACCACCAACAACATTACCACTACCACCTACATCAATACCACTACCACCAACAACATTACCACTACCACCAACAACATTACCACTACCACCAACAACATTACCACTACCACCTGCATCAATACCACTACCACCAACAACATTACCACTACCACCTACATCAATACCACTACCACCAACAACATTACCACTACCACCAACAACATTACCACTACCACCAACAACATTACCACTACCACCAATAACATTGCCACTACCACCAACAACATTACCACTACCACCAATAACATTACCACTACCACCAACAACATTGCCACTACCACCAACAACATTACCACTACCACCAACAACATTACCACTACCGCCAACAACATTGCCACTACCACCAACAACATTACCAATACCACCAACAACATTACCACTACCACCAACAACATTGCCACTACCACCAACAACATTACCACTACCACCAACAACATTACCACTACCACCAACAACATTACCACTACCACCAACAACATTACCACTACCATCAACAACATTACCACTACTACCAACAACATTACCACTACCACCAACAACATTGCCAATACCACCAACAACATTACCACTACCACCAACAACATTACCACTACCACCAACAACATTACCACTACCACCAACAACATTACCACTACCGCCAACAACATTACCACTACCACCAACAACATTACCACTACCACCTACATCATTACCACTACCACCTACATCAATACCACTACCACCAACAACATTACCACTACCACCTACATCATTACCACTACCACCTACATCAATACCACTACCACCAACAACATTACCACTGCCACCTACATCATTACCACTACCACCAACAACATTACCACTACCACCAACAACATTACCACTACCACCAACAACATTACCACTACCACCAACAACATTGCCACTACCACCAACAACATTACCACTACCACCAACAACATTACCACTACCACCAACAACATTACCACTACCACCAACAACATTACCACTACCACCTACATCATTACCACTACCACCAACAACATTACCACTACCACCTACATCAATACCACTACCACCAACAACATTACCACTACCACCAACAACATTACCACTACCACCAACAACATTACCACTACCACCTGCATCAATACCACTACCACCAACAACATTACCACTACCACCTACATCAATACCACTACCACCAACAACATTACCACTACCACCAACAACATTACCACTACCACCAACAACATTACCACTACCACCAATACCATTGCCACTACCACCAACAACATTACCACTACCACCAACAACATTACCACTACCACCAACAACATTACCACTACCACCAACAACATTACCACTACCACCAATAACATTACCACTACCACCAACAACATTGCCACTACCACCAACAACATTACCACTACCACCAACAACATTACCACTACCACCAACAACATTACCATTACCACCAACAACATTACCACTACCACCAACAACATTACCACTACCACCAATAACATTACCACTACCACCAACAACATTGCCACTACCACCAACAACATTACCACTACCACCAACAACATTACCACTACCACCAACAACATTGCCACTACCACCAACAACATTACCACTACCACCTACAACATTACCACTACCACCAACAACATTGCCACTACCACCAACATCAATACCACTACCACCAACAACATTGCCACTACCACCTACATCAATACCACTACCACCAAGAACAATACCACTACCACCAACAACATTACCACTACCACCAAGAACAATACCACTACCACCAACAACATTACCACTACCACCAACAACATTACCACTACCACCAACAACATTACCACTACCACCAACAACATTGCCAATACCACCAACAACATTACCAATACCACCAACAACATTACCACTACCACCAACAACATTACCACTACCACCTACAACATTACCACTACCACCAACAACATTGCCACTACCACCAACATCAATACCACTACCACCAACAACATTGCCACTACCACCTACATCAATACCACTACCACCAAGAACAATACCACTACCACCAACAACATTACCACTACCACCAAGAACAATACCACTACCACCAACAACATTACCACTACCACCAACAACATTACCACTACCACCAACAACATTGCCAATACCACCAACAACATTACCACTACCACCAACAACATTACCACTACCACCAACAACATTACCACTACCACCTACAACATTACCACTACAGCCAAGATCATTACCACTACCACCAACAACATTACCACTACCACCAACATCATTACCACTACCACCAACAACATTACCACTACCACCAACAACATTACCACTACCACCAATAACATTACCACTACCACCAACAACATTGCCACTACCACCAACAACATTACCACTACCACCAACAACATTACCACTACCACCAACAACATTGCCACTACCACCAACAACATTACCACTACCACCAACAACATTACCACTACCACCAACAACATTACCACTACCACCGACAACATTGCCACTACCACCAACAACATTACCACTACCACCAACAACATTACCACTACCACCAACAACATTGCCACTACCACCAACAACATTACCACTACCACCAACAACATTACCACTACCACCAACAACATTACCACTACCACCAATTACATTACCACTACCACCAACAACATTGCCACTACCACCAACAACATTACCACTACCACCAACAACATTACCACTACCACCAACAACATTACCACTACCACCAACAACATTACCACTACCCCCAACAACATTACCACTACCACCAACAACATTGCCACTACCACCAACAACATTACCACTACCACCAACAACATTACCACTACCACCAACAACATTACCACTACCACCAATAACATTGCCAATACCACCAACAACATTACCACTACCACCAAGAACAATACCACTACCACCAACAACATTACCACTACCACCAATAACATTACCACTACCACCAACAACATTACCACTACCACCAACATTACCACTACCACCTACAACATTACCACTACCACCAACAACATTATCACTACCACCTACAACATTACCACTATCCCCAACAACATTACCACTACCACCAACAACATTACCACTATCACCAACAACATTGCCACTACCACCAACAACATTACCAATACCACCAACAACATTACCACTACCACCAACAACATTACCACTACCACCAACAACATTGCCACTACCACCAACATCAATACCACTACCACCAACAACATTACCACTACCACCAACAACATTACCACTACCACCTACAACATTACCACTACCACCAACAACATTATCACTACCACCTACAACATTACCACTATCCCCAACAACATTACCACTACCACCAACAACATTACCACTATCACCAACAACATTGCCACTACCACCAACAACATTACCACTACCACCAACAACATTACCACTACCACCAACAACATTACCACTACCACCATCAACATTACCACTACCACCAACAACATTACCACTACCACCAACAACATTACCACTACCACCAACAACATTACCACTACCACCTACAACATTACCACTACCACCAACAACATTACCACTACCTCCAACAACATTACCACTACCACCAACAACATTACCACTACCACCTACAACATTACCACTACAGCCAAGATCATTACCACTACCACCATCAACATTACCACTACCACCAACAACATTACCACTACCACCAACAACATTACCACTACTACCAACAACATTACCACTACCACCAATAACATTACCACTACCACCAACAACATTACCACTACCACCAACAACATTACCACTACCACCAATAACATTACCACTACCACCAACAACATTACCACTACCACCAACATCAATACCACTACCACCAACAACATTGCCACTACCACCAACATCAATACCAATACCACCAACAACATTACCACTACCACCAACAACATTACCACTACCACCAACAACATTACCACTACCACCAACATCAATACCACTACCACCAACAACATTACCACTACCACCAACATCAATACCACTACCACCAACAACATTACCACTACCACCAACAACATTACCACTACCACCAACATCAATACCACTACCACCAACAACATTACCACTACCACTAACAACATTACCACTACCACCAACAACATTACCACTACCACCAACAACATTACCACTACCACCAACAACATTACCACTACCACCAACATCAATACCAATACCACCAACAACATTACCACTACCACCAACAACATTACCACTACCACCAACAACATTGCCACTACCACCAACAACATTACCACTACCACCAACAACATTGCCACTACCACCAACAACATTACCACTACCACCAACAACATTGCCACTACCACCAACAACATTACCAATACCACCAACAACATTACCAATACCACCTACATCATTACCACTACCACCAACAACATTACCACTACCACCTACATCAATACCACTACCACCAACAACATTACCACTACCACCAACAACATTACCACTACCACCAACAACATTACCACTACCACCAACAACATTACCACTACCACCAACAACATTACCACTACCACCTACATCATTACCACTACCACCAACAACATTACCACTACCACCAATAACATTGCCACTACCACCAACAACATTACCACTACCACCAATAACATTACCACTACCACCAACAACATTACCACTACCACCAACAACATTACCACTACCACCAACAACATTACCACTACCACCAACAACATTACCACTACCACCTACATCATTACCACTACCACCAACAACATTACCACTACCACCAATAACATTGCCACTACCACCAACAACATTACCACTACCACCAACAACATTACCACTACCACCAACAACATTACCACTACCACCAACAACATTACCACTACCACCAACAACATTACCACTACCACCAACAACATTACCACTACCACCAATAACATTACCACTACCACCAATAACATTGCCACTACCACCAACAACATTACCACTACCACCAATAACATTACCACTACCACCAACAACATTACCACTACCACCATCAACATTACCACTAACACCAACAACATTACCACTACCACCAACAACATTACCACTACTACCAACAACATTACCACTACCACCAATAACATTACCACTACCACCAACAACATTGCCACTACCACCAACAACATTACCACTACCACCAACAACATTACCACTACCACCAACAACATTACCACTACCACCAACAACATTACCACTACCACCAACAACATTACCACTACCACCAACATCAATACCACTACCACCAACAACATTACCAATACCACCTACATCATTACCACTACCACCAACAACATTACCACTACCACCTACATCAATACCACTACCACCAACAACATTACCACTACCACCAACAACATTACCACTACCACCAACAACATTACCACTACCACCAACAACATTACCACTACCACCAACAACATTACCACTACCACCTACATCATTACCACTACCACCAACAACATTACCACTACCACCAATAACATTGCCACTACCACCAACAACATTACCACTACCACCAATAACATTACCACTACCACCAACAACATTACCACTACCACCAACAACATTACCACTACCACCAACAACATTACCACTACCACCAACAACATTACCACTACCACCTACATCATTACCACTACCACCAACAACATTACCACTACCACCAATAACATTGCCACTACCACCAACAACATTACCACTACCACCAACAACATTACCACTACCACCAACAACATTACCACTACCACCAACAACATTACCACTACCACCAACAACATTACCACTACCACCAACAACATTACCACTACCACCAATAACATTACCACTACCACCAACAACATTGCCACTACCACCAACAACATTACCACTACCACCAACAACATTGCCACTATCACCAACAACATTACCACTACCACCTACAACATTACCACTACCACCAACAACATTGCCACTACCACCAACATCAATACCACTACCACCAACAACATTGCCACTACCACCTACAACAATACCACTACCACCAAGAACAATACCACTACCACCAACAACATTACCACTACCACCAACAACATTACCACTACCACCAACAACATTACCACTACCACCAACAACATTACCACTACCACCAACAACATTACCACTACCACCAACAACATTACCACTACCACCAACAACATTGCCACTACCACCAACAACATTACCACTACCACCAACAACATTACCACTACCACCAACTACATTACCACTACCACCAACAACATTACCACTACCACCAACAACATTACCACTACCACCAACAACATTACCACTACCACCAACAACATTGCCACTACCACCAACAACATTACCACTACCACCAACAACATTACCACTACCACCAACAACATTACCACTACCACCAATAACATTACCACTACCACCAACAACATTGCCACTACCACCAACAACATTACCACTACCACCAACAACATTACCACTACCACCAACAACATTACCACTACCACCAACAACATTACCCCTACCACCAACAACATTACCAATACCACCAACAACATTACCACTACCACCAACAACATTACCACTACCACCAATAACATTGCCAATACCACCAACAACATTACCACTACCACCAAGAACAATACCACTACCACCAACAACATTACCACTACCACCAATAACATTACCACTACCACCAACAACATTACCACTACCACCAACAACATTACCACTACCACCTACAACATTACCACTACCACCAACATCAATACCACTACCACCAACAACATTACCACTACCACCTACAACATTACCACTACCACCAACAACATTACCATTACCACCAACAACATTACCACTACCACCAACAACATTGCCACTACCACCAACATCAATACCACTACCACCAACAACATTACCACTACCACCATCAACATTACCACTACCACCAACAACATTACCACTACCACCAACAACATTACCACTACCACCAACAACATTACCACTACCACCTACACCATTACCACTACCACCAACAACATTAGCACTACCTCCAACAACATTGCCACTACCACCAACAACATTACCACTACCACCTACAACATTACCACTACAGCCAAGATCATTACCACTACCACCATCAACATTACCACTAACACCAACAACATTACCACTACCACCAACAACATTACCACTACTACCAACAACATTACCACTACCACCAATAACATTACCACTACCACCAACAACATTGCCACTACCACCAACAACATTACCACTACCACCAACAACATTACCACTACCACCAACAACATTACCACTACCACCAACAACATTACCACTACCACCAACAACATTACCACTACCACCAACATCAATACCACTACCACCAACAACATTACCACTACCACCAACAACATTACCACTACCACCAACATCAATACCACTACCACCAACAACATTACCACTACCACCAACAACATTACCACTACCACCAACAACATTACCACTACCACCAACATCAATACCACTACCACCAACAACATTACCACTACCACCAACATCAATACCACTACCACCAACAACATTACCACTACCACCAACAACATTACCACTACCACCAACATCAATACCACTACCACCAACAACATTGCCACTACCACCAACATCAATACCAATACCACCAACAACATTACCACTACCACCTACATCAATACCACTACCACCAACAACATTACCACTACCACCAACAACATTACCACTACCACCAACAACATTACCACTACCACCAACAACATTACCACTACCACCAACAACATTACCACTACCACCAACAACATTACCACTACCACCAATAACATTGCCACTACCACCAACAACATTACCACTACCACCAATAACATTACCACTACCACCAACAACATTACCACTATCACCAACAACATTGCCACTACCACCAACAACATTACCACTACCACCAACAACATTACCACTACCACCAACAACATTACCACTACCACCATCAACATTACCACTACCACCAACAACATTACCACTACCACCAACAACATTACCACTACCACCAACAACATTACCACTACCACCTACAACATTACCACTACCACCAACAACATTACCACTACCTCCAACAACATTACCACTACCACCAACAACATTACCACTACCACCTACAACATTACCACTACAGCCAAGATCATTACCACTACCACCATCAACATTACCACTACCACCAACAACATTACCACTACCACCAACAACATTACCACTACTACCAACAACATTACCACTACCACCAATAACATTACCACTACCACCAACAACATTACCACTACCACCAACAACATTACCACTACCACCAATAACATTACCACTACCACCAACAACATTACCACTACCACCAACATCAATACCACTACCACCAACAACATTACCACTACCACCAACAACATTACCACTACCACCAACAACATTACCACTACCACCAACAACATTACCACTACCACCTACATCATTACCACTACCACCAACAACATTACCACTACCACCAATAACATTGCCACTACCACCAACAACATTACCACTACCACCAATAACATTACCACTACCACCAACAACATTGCCACTACCACCAACAACATTACCACTACCACCAACAACATTACCACTACCACCAACAACATTACCACTACCACCAACAACATTACCACTACCACCAACAACATTACCACTACCACCAATAACATTACCACTACCACCAACAACATTGCCACTACCACCAACAACATTACCACTACCACCAACAACATTACCACTACCACCAACAACATTGCCACTATCACCAACAACATTACCACTACCACCTACAACATTACCACTACCACCAACAACATTGCCACTACCACCAACATCAATACCACTACCACCAACAACATTGCCACTACCACCTACAACAATACCACTACCACCAAGAACAATACCACTACCACCAACAACATTACCACTACCACCAACAACATTACCACTACCACCAACAACATTACCACTACCACCAACAACATTACCACTACCACCAACAACATTACCACTACCACCAACAACATTACCACTACCACCAACAACATTGCCACTACCACCAACAACATTACCACTACCACCAACAACATTACCACTACCACCAACAACATTACCACTACCACCAACAACATTACCACTACCACCAACAACATTACCACTACCACCAACAACATTACCACTACCACCAACAACATTGCCACTACCACCAACAACATTACCACTACCACCAACAACATTACCACTACCACCAACAACATTACCACTACCACCAATAACATTACCACTACCACCAACAACATTGCCACTACCACCAACAACATTACCACTACCACCAACAACATTACCACTACCACCAACAACATTACCACTACCACCAACAACATTACCCCTACCACCAACAACATTACCAATACCACCAACAACATTACCACTACCACCAACAACATTACCACTACCACCAATAACATTGCCAATACCACCAACAACATTACCACTACCACCAAGAACAATACCACTACCACCAACAACATTACCACTACCACCAATAACATTACCACTACCACCAACAACATTACCACTACCACCAACAACATTACCACTACCACCTACAACATTACCACTACCACCAACATCAATACCACTACCACCAACAACATTACCACTACCACCTACAACATTACCATTACCACCAACAACATTACCATTACCACCAACAACATTACCACTACCACCAACAACATTGCCACTACCACAAACATCAATACCACTACCACCAACAACATTACCACTACCACCATCAACATTACCACTACCACCAACAACATTACCACTACCACCAACAACATTACCACTACCACCAACAACATTACCACTACCACCTACACCATTACCACTACCACCAACAACATTAGCACTACCTCCAACAACATTGCCACTACCACCAACAACATTACCACTACCACCTACAACATTACCACTACAGCCAAGATCATTACCACTACCACCATCAACATTACCACTAACACCAACAACATTACCACTACCACCAACAACATTACCACTACTACCAACAACATTACCACTACCACCAATAACATTACCACTACCACCAACAACATTGCCACTACCACCAACAACATTACCACTACCACCAACAACATTACCACTACCACCAACAACATTACCACTACCACCAACAACATTACCACTACCACCAACAACATTACCACTACCACCAACATCAATACCACTACCACCAACAACATTACCACTACCACCAACAACATTACCACTACCACCAACATCAATACCACTACCACCAACAACATTACCACTACCACCAACAACATTACCACTACCACCAACAACATTACCACTACCACCAACATCAATACCACTACCACCAACAACATTACCACTACCACCAACATCAATACCACTACCACCAACAACATTACCACTACCACCAACAACATTACCACTACCACCAACATCAATACCACTACCACCAACAACATTGCCACTACCACCAACATCAATACCAATACCACCAACAACATTACCACTACCACCTACATCAATACCACTACCACCAACAACATTACCACTACCACCAACAACATTACCACTACCACCAACAACATTACCACTACCACCAACAACATTACCACTACCACCAACAACATTACCACTACCACCTACATCATTACCACTACCACCAACAACATTACCACTACCACCTACATCAATACCACTACCACCAACAACATTACCACTACCACCAACAACATTACCACTACCACCAACAACATTACCACTACCACCTGCATCAATACCACTACCACCAACAACATTACCACTACCACCTACATCAATACCACTACCACCAACAACATTACCACTACCACCAACAACATTACCACTACCACCAACAACATTACCACTACCACCAATAACATTGCCACTACCACCAACAACATTACCACTACCACCAATAACATTACCACTACCACCAACAACATTGCCACTACCACCAACAACATTACCACTACCACCAACAACATTACCACTACCACCAACAACATTACCACTACCACCAACAACATTACCACTACCACCAATAACATTACCACTACCACCAACAACATTGCCACTACCACCAATAACATTACCACTACCACCAACAACATTGCCACTACCACCAACAACATTACCACTACCACCAACAACATTACCACTACCACCAACAACATTACCACTACCACCAACAACATTACCCCTACCACCAACAACATTACCAATACCACCAACAACATTACCACTACCACCAACAACATTACCACTACCACCAATAACATTGCCAATACCACCAACAACATTACCACTACCACCAAGAACAATACCACTACCACCAACAACATTACCACTACCACCAATAACATTACCACTACCACCAACAACATTACCACTACCACCAACAACATTACCACTACAACCTACAACATTACCACTACCACCAACATCAATACCACTACCACCAACAACATTACCACTACCACCTACAACATTACCACTACCACCAACAACATTACCATTACCACCAACAACATTACCACTACCACCAACAACATTGCCACTACCACCAACATCAATACCACTACCACCAACAACATTACCACTACCACCAACAACATTACCACTACCACCAACAACATTACCACTACCACCAACAACATTACCACTAACACCAACAACATTACCACTACCACCAACAACATTACCCCTACCACCAACAACATTACCACTACCACCAACAACATTACCACTACCACCAACAACATTACCACTACCACCTACAACATTACCACTACTACCTACATCATTACCACTACCACCAACAACATTACCACTACCACCTACATCAATACCACTACCACCAACAACATTGCCACTACCACCAACAACATTACCACTACCACCTACAACATTACCACTACTACCTACATCATTACCACTACCACCAACAACATTACGCCTACCACCAACATCAATACCACTACCACCAACAACATTACCACTACCACCAACAACATTACCACTACCACCAACAACAATACCACTACCACCAACAACATTACCACTACCACCAACAACATTACCAATACCACCAACAACATTACCACTACCACCAACAACATTACCACTACCACCAACATCATTACCACTACCACCAACAACATTACCACTACCACCTACAACATTACCACTACCACCAACAACATTACCACTACCACCAACAACATTACCACTACCACCTACAACATTACCACTACCACCAACAACATTACCACTACCACCAACAACATTACCACTACCACCAACAACATTACCACTAACACCAACAACATTACCACTACCACCAACATCTATACCACTACAACCAACAACATTACCACTACCACCAACAACATTACCACTACCACCAACAACATTACCACTACCACCAACAACATTACCACTACCACCAACAACATTACTACTACCACCAACAACAATACCACTACCACCAACAACATTACCACTACCACCAACAACATTACCACTACTACCAACAACATTACCACTACCACCAACAACATTACCACTACCACCAACAACATTACCACTCCCACCAACAACATTACCACTACCACCAACAACATTCCCACTACCACCAACAACATTACCACTACCACCTACAACATTACCACTACCACCAACAACATTACCACTACCACCAACAACATTACCACTACCACCTACAACATTACCACTACCACCAACAACATTACCACTACCTCCAACAACATTACCACTACCACCAACAACATTACCACTACCACCAACAACATTACCACTACCACCAACAACATTACCACTACCACCAACAACATTACCACTACCACCAACAACATTACCACTACCACCAACAACATTACCACTACCACCAACAACATTACCACTACCACCAACAACATTACCACTACCACCAACAACATTACCACTACCACCAACAACATTACCACTACCACCAACAACATTACCACTACCACCAACAACATTACCACTACCACCTACATCACTACCACTACCACCAACAACATTACCAATACCACCAACAACATTACCACTACCACCAACAACATTACCACTACCACCAACAACATTACCACTACCACCAACAACATTACCACTACCACCAACAACATTACCACTACCACCAACAACATTACCACTACCACCAACAACATTACCACTACCACCAACAACATTACCACTACCACCAACAACATTACCACTACCGCCAACAACATTACCACTACCACCAACAACATTACCACTACCACCAACAACATTACCACTACCACCAACAATATTACCACTACCACCAACAACATTACCACTACCACCTACAACATTACCACTTCCACCTACAACATTACCACTACTACCAACAACATTACCACTACCACCAACAACATTACCACTACCACCAACAACAATACCACTACCACCAACAACATTACCACTACCACCTACATCAATACCACTACCACCAACAACATTACCACTACCACCAACAACATTACCACTACCACCAACAACATTACCACTACCACCAACAACATTACCACTACCACCAACAACATTACCACTACCACCAACAACATTACCACTACCACCAACAACATTACCACTACCACCAACAACATTACCACTACCACCAACAACATTACCACTACCACCAACAACATTACCACTACCACCTACATCATTACCACTACCACAAACAACATTACCACTACTACCAACAACATTACCACTACCACCAACAACATTGCCACTACCACCAACAACATTACCACTACCACCAACAACATTACCACTACCACCTACATCATTACCACTACCACCAACAACATTACCACTACCACCTACATCATTACCACTACCACCAACAACATTACCACTACCACCTACATCATTACCACTACCACCAACAACATTACCACTACCACCAACAACATTACCACTACCACCAACAACATTACCACTACCACCTACATCATTACCACTACCACCAACAACATTACCACTACCACCAACAACATTGCCACTACCACCAACAACATTACCACTACCACCAACAACATTACCATTACCACCAACAACATTACCACTACCACCAACAACATTGCCACTACCACCAACAACATTACCACTACCACCAACAACATTACCACTACTACCAACAACATTACCACTACCACCTGCATCAATACCACTACCACCAACAACATTACCACTACCACCAACAACATTACCACTACCACCAACAACATTACCACTACCACCAAGAACAATACCACTACCACCAACAACATTACCACTACCAACAACAACATTACCAATACCACCAACAACATTACCACTACCACCAACACCATTACCACTACCACCAACAACATTACCAATACCACCAACAACATTACCACTACCACCAACAACATTACCACTACCACCAACAACATTACCAATACCACCAACAACATTACCACTACCACCAACAACATTACTACTCCCACCAACAACATTACCACTACCACCAACAACATTACCACTACCACCAACAACATTACCACTACTACCAACAACATTACCACTACCACCAACAACATTACCACTACCACCAACAACATTACCAATACCACCAACAACATTACCACTACCACCAACAACATTACCACTACCACCAACAACATTACCACTACCACCTACAACATTACCACTACCACCAACAACATTACCACTACCACCAACAACATTACCACTACTACCAACAACATTACCACTACCACCAACAACATTACCACTACCACCAACAACATTACCACTACCACCAACAACATTACCACTTCCACCTACAACATTACCACTACCACCAACAACATTACCACTACCACCAACATCATTACCACTACCACCAAGAACAATACCACTACCACCAACAACATTGCCACTACCACCAACATATTACCACTACCACCAAGAACAATACCACTACCACAAACAACATTACCACTACCACCAACAACATTGCCAATACCACCGACAACATTACCAATACCACAAACAACATTACCACTACCACCAACAACATTACCACTACCACCAACAACATTACCACTACCACCAACATAATTACCACTACCACCAACAACATTACCACTACCACCAACAACATTACCACTACCACCAACAACATTACCACTACCACCAACATAATTACCACTACCACCAACAACATTACCACTACCACCAACAACATTACCACTACCACCAACAACATTACCACTACCACCAACAACATTACCACTACCACCAACAACATTACCACTACCACCAACAACATTACCACTACCACCAACAACATTACCACTACCACCTACAACATTACCACTACCACCAACAACATTACCACTACCACCAACATCATTACCACTACCACCAAGAACAATACCACTACCACCAACAACATTGCCACTACCACCAACATATTACCACTACCACCAAGAACAATACCACTACCACAAACAACATTACCACTACCACCAACAACATTGCCAATACCACCGACAACATTACCAATACCACAAACAACATTACCACTACCACCAACAACATTACCACTACCACCAACAACATTACCACTACCACCAACATAATTACCACTACCAACAACAACATTACCACTACCACCAACAACATTACCACTACCACCAACATAATTACCACTACCACCAACAACATTACCACTACCACCAACATCATTACCAATACCACCAACAACATTACCACTACCACCAACAACATTACCACTACCACCAACATCATTACCACTACCACCAACAACATTACCACTACCACCAACAACATTACCACTACCACCAACAACATTACCACTACCACCAACAACATTACCACTACCACCAACAACATTACCACTACCACCAACAACATTACCACTACCACCAACAACATTACCACTGCCTCCAACAACATTACCACTACCACCAACAACATTACCACTACCACCAACAACATTACCACTACCACCAACAACATTACCACTACCTCCAACAACATTACCACTACCACCAACAACATTACCACTACCACCAACAACAATACCACTACCACCAACAACATTGCCACTACCACCAACAACATTACCACTACCACCAACATAATTACCACTACCACCAACAACATTACCACTACCACCAACAACATTACCACTACCACCAACAACATTACCACTACCACCTACATCATTAGCACTACCACCAACAACATTACCAATACCACCAACAACATTACCACTACCACCAACATATTACCACTACCACCAAGAACAATACCACTACCACCAACAACATTACCACTACCACCAACAACATTACCACTACCACCAACAACAATACCACTACCACCAACAACATTGCCACTACCACCAAAAACATTACCACTACCACCGACATAATTACCACTACCACCAACAACATTACCACTACCACCAACAACATTACCACTACCTCCAACAACATTACCACTACAGCCAAGATCATTACCACTACCACCAACAACATTACCACTACCACCAACATCATTACCACTACCAGCAACATCATTACCACTACCACCTACATCATTACCACTACCACCTACACCATAAACTCCACCATCGAGACAACATTACCACTACCACCTACATCATTACCACTACCACCTAATATCTGTGCTGTACCTCTTAGTACTATGTTCTATCTTTATATATATAAAAGCGAGGATGTGTGTGTATCTGTGTACAAATTTGCATACTTAAGGCTTTTACAATTACCAACTGAATTTCACCAAATTTTCTGTGCACGTTGCACAGGTCGCTAAGATTGTCACATCACGAACATTTTTCAAATCGACCCAAGTTGTGCAATAAAAAATCGATATCAAAATTATCGGTAGCGAAATTGATGTAAGGGAGATAACCAACTTTATTGAGAGAAATATAAACATCAGATTCATTTGAACATAAATCACTAATATTATCGTTTGTTTCTTGTTTATTCTTTGTTCCATTTCAAACCCCGGGCAACGCCGGGTAAATCTGCTAGTATGTTATATATTTGTATAACAACTGAGCTACTTTCGTCACACATTTTTCTGTGACATCTTCTGTGATTATCACTGTTTCCTCCCGTTGTCATATATTTGTGACCCCAGAAATTACAGAAATCATTTAAAATGCAAATGTTCAATAAATCATATTAACAAGATGGATGGACGTGAAAGGTAAAGTGGAGAATAAAGACGAAATCAGAGGAAATGAATATGGACAGAAGAAAGTTGAGTCTGGAAACACACACACACATACATACACACATACATACATATACACACACACACACACACACACATACATACACACATACATACATATACACACACACACACACACACACACACACATACATACACACATACATACATACACACACACACACACACATACATACACACATACATACACACACACACACACACACACACACACACACACACACACACACACACACACATACACACATACACACAGACACACAGACACAGACACACACACACACACACACACACACACACACACACACACACACACACACACACGGGTACAACACACGTTCAATCGGGGTTAACAACAGTATGTAAGGTACTCAATACATAGTAGAGTATATACAAGATTTTATATAGAAATGGCTTCTACAGGACTACAACTATTTCATACGAAGGAAATCATCCTTCGGATTAAACAGTTCTAGTCCTGTAGAAGCCATTTCTATATCAAATCTGATCATAATATATCTAATATGTAATATTAGATATATTTCTCAACCATTTTCACCTTTGTAGAACCCTTGAAATAGTTTTCACATCTCAGGGAACCCCTCCATAAAAATCATTATAAACCATTAACTTTGAGTATATATATATATATATATATATATATATATATATATATATCACGATAAATTAACGGAGCCATAGACTCTCGTTATTCCCTGTCAAAAATGTGCTCAAAGGAAAAGGAATCTTGAGCTCTTTAAAATACAATATGTAGAAAAGGTAACACACTAGAGAGAGAGAGATGGTGTGCCATCAATAAAACAGGGAAAACCACCAGTGTATGGAGTCTATAATCTATGGAAGGCAGGGTAGACACACAATAATTAAAAATATAAATTAAAATGGATATACGCACACACAAAATATATATATTCTCTTCATCTTAACATGCTAACCATACTCCCACACACACATAACATCCATACACACACACATAACACCCCCCCCACACACACAACTCCCTCCCCCATTTCTACTAATAGAATCACTTTCCTACACACATACACACACACAAAATATATATATTCTCTCCATCTTAACATACTCCCACACACACATACACACACACATAACACCCATACACACACACACACAACTCCCTCCCCCCTTTCTACTAATAGAAACATCTTCCTACACACACACACACACACACACACACACACACACACACATACACACAAGCACACAAATAAACATACATATCTCTACTTTCTTTATTTCAATAGAAAGTCTGAATTCTGACACCCCTGTGAACCAGCCATATTCACTGAACCAGAACAATTATCCCCATCCCATTTCTCTTGACCATTATCTTTTGTTTGTCATAAAATTCTCTAAAAGGCTACAAAATAAATTCCCAAATACGGGCGCGAATTTAATGAACTTGTTCACGTTACAGTATAATTTAATTTATAATCAATCAAATTACATTTATAAAAAAAAAAGCCTTCGTGAGCCACTTTTTTTAAGTAAAAAGAAATTCAAACAAAATCGCGCGAGGGCTGATGTACTTATTCACGTGACTGCGTCAACCAACCAAACTTCACTCATGTATGAAAAAAACCTGAGCCCCCCCCCCCTTTGTTTGAAGAACTTTGTAACGCGAACTGGCGCGAAATTTATTATACTTATTCACCAACCAATCAATTTACTTCTCTAAAAACCTGGCGTTTCGAGCCTCTTTTTTCCATATAAAACAAGTAACATTGAAAGACCCACCAGATGTGAGAAAAACCACAGACCCTCCATCTCAACTCTACTTTTGAAAAGCAGAAGAACTGCGAAACCGGTAAAGGAACCAAATAAATATCTATATATTTTTTTTAAATAAGACTCTAGTTGCATTTTTGATTTCATCTTTTTTTCTTTATACTTTCACTCGTGTAGGACACCTCGGTTAATTTTCATTTTGTAAAAAAACCTCACTTTCTAATATATATATATATATATATATATATATATATATATATATATATATGTAGGAGGTGAGTTTTATTGTAGTACAATAAAGCAATGCAGATATCGGATAAATAGCACTCTACAGTTTGTAGGACTGGAGTATAAATCATAGATAAGATCAAAAGAGGGTTAAAAGAGTTCCATGTATTTTATTATGCGCATTTCAAAAACAAATATCATCATACGATGACAATTGCGTTTTCGTCAGATAAAATAGGGAGACATGATATGAAGGTTAAAAAACACTTGTGAATAGTGAAGTTTTAAATCAACATATGAAAAGTAGTTTTAGATTGATGTGTGATATTGGGAAAAAAATTGAGGGGGTGGGGGTGGAAAGGATGAAAAGGAGGAGGAGATGAGAGTAAAGAATGGAGTGGGAGGAGTATAATAAGGAAGGATGAGATGAGAGGAGAGATGGGTGATAGAGAGAGAGAGATAGCTTTTATAACTGAGAAAAATATATTGTTTTACAGAGAGAGGTTAAAAAACCGTTGGAAGATAATATATAAAAATTAAAAGAATTTGAAAATTAACGAAGAGAAAAATTTAAGAATAATGTTAAATTAAGGTTTGTATATTGAAGGGTATAATAATATGTGCGATGAAAAGAAATTGTTAATATGTATTAAGAATAATATTAAGTTAACGTTTGAATATTGAAGGGTTTAATAATATGTGCGATGGAAGGAAATTGTTGATATGTATTATTAAAAAAAAATAGTAATGTAATTAAGGATATATTGTGAAAAGAAGTAGAAGTGTGGATGAATTAATATATGTAAATAGTTTGTTTACAAATAAGCGCAGAAAGCAAAGAAGGAGATAGTGTTTAAGGAGAAGACCTTAACATCAAAATATGTATGTTTATGAAGTATTTTCTAATGGTAATAATATAATGTAATAAAGGAGATTAGTTAGGGTTTAAGTTTGATTTTATGTGTTGTGATGTGTAATATGTAGAAGTTAGTCGAGCATGAAAGGGAGAAAAAATAATGAATTGAGGATGAATAATCTAACGTCAAAATAAATGTTTATGTTTACGAAGGATTTTTCAAGGTGATACTATAAAGTATTTAAAAGGGGTAATAGTAAATTTTATGGCCAGTGATCGGATGGAAGAAGGAAGAGTGGATATATTGTGGTGAGTAATAATGAGAATTGAGAAGTATCTAGGAAGAAAAGGTACAGATTAGAGTTTAGAAATTAAAAGAAAAAAGGAAAAAAGGAAGAAATGGAAGTGATAAATAGCATTGAAATAAGGTAGAAAGATGGGTATATTTTTAAAGAAATATATATATAGGTGCCTTTGAGAAAAAGGATTTTAAATTGGTAAAGTATTAGATATTAGCTGTATACTTTATGGAATGTTCTGTGGAATTTATGCAAGCAGAGAGAAAACAAGTCAGTGCGTCTATTTATTATAGAATCTAAATTAGATATAATGGTAAATTTCTCACATAAACAGAGATTACATGTCTTAGATAGAGAGGCATTCAAGTATGGAGAAGCAGAACAAACCTTCCTCCAAGTGATGTTATAGTTAATATGTTTGTCTTTCAAGGACCATATGAGTTCTGAGAGTGCCGTGTTGGTTCTTTTAAGTTGGTATTTAAAAGACGAATGATGATTATAAAGACGAGCTTTAAAGGAGGTGGAAGTGGAGCCAAAATAGGTAAAGGAATTGGTGTCAGTTATAACTTTACATTTATAGATTAAGTTTTTTTCAAGACAATGGTTGTTGAGAGGACATTTATTTTTAAAAGGGCAATTACAATTGCGATTAGAGAAATTAACAGAGTTATTAACAAGTGACCTAGTGTTATCTATAGGAGGAATTGGATTGGAGAAGTTATTTACGATAGGAATAATAGTTTCTTGATTTAGATTGGGATTAAGAACATTTAACGAAGTTGCGTTTGACGTTGTATTTGGGTTTGCAGAAATTAGCCTAGAGTTAACAATGACGTCGGGAGTACTATTACTATTATTGTGATATTCAGTGTTGGAAGGAAGATATTTAGTATTTAGTATTTTATTGTTGTATTTAGAGATAATTGTTTCTACTTTTGGCACAAGGCCAGCAATTACCCAATACATTACTGGTACTTTATTTTATCGACCCCGTAAGGATGAAAGGCAAAGTTAACCTCGGCGGGATTTGAACTCCGACCGTAAAGGGACGTAACTATGCTGGAAAGCATGGCGTCCGACTCTCTACTGATACTGCCAATCCACCGCCCTTGTATTTAGAGATAATGTTGGAGATGTTGGATGAGGTCGAATAGGAAAATTTTATATTGTGTTTGTTAAATATGTTACTATAGATATGTGAGGGAGGGAAGCATTTATTTAAGGCACTAAAGAATAATTTAAGAATATTATTATTAATAGAGATGGAGAAAGGAGCATTATACCAGATTATGTTTTTGGATCTAGGTCTTTTATTAAAGTTATTGGAATGATCATGATTAATTATTCTACTGTAAGATCTTCTAGGATTTGTTTCTTTACTATATTTGATTTTATCAGGATACCCGTTTTTAGAAAGCGCGTTATTATAGTAATTGGCGTTAGCATCAAAGATGTTTTTATTAGAAGATAGGTTGGATATTCTTTTTCCAATATTACTAACTATAGCATTCTTAATATTAGTGGGGTGGTTAGATTTAAAATTAACATAATTTAGATTCTCATTGTTTTTATGGTAAGTGTAATATAGGCCAGTGTCAAGATTAAGAGATACATCCAAGAAATTAGCTAGTTTGATGTTGTTATCAAATTCAATTTTTAAGTTATGTTGGTTAAAGAGATTACGTATATTGTTCTTAATAATATTAAGGTTAACTATGTTGCAATTTAAGATAGTAAAAAGTCCATCGTCACGATAAATTCCACCGCGAAGTAGAGGAATTTTCCGATTCAAAGAGTTCTAAATAAAGATACCAATTAAATCTGTCAATTGGGATGAATCGGATGCACCCATTGTGACGTCAAAGTTGTTAGAGGTATCAGCTCTGGTCCAATATTCATTGTTGAACTCTATGATGGTTTTACGTGCGGTGAGAATGATGTGAAGTTCATCTGTGGTGATTTCTGAATATTTGTAAGCGAAAGATAGAGCATTGTTGAGAAGTCAGGGCGAAATAGAAGAATAGTAGCTGGCAATATCAAATTGAATAAATTTTTGTTTGTTTTTCTTATTCAATTTGTTGAACCAGCCAATCACTTCAGAAGTACCAAACCATAAATTTAAGTTCGAAGTAGAGCAATTAGAACGAAACTGTGGGATAATTCTATCCAAGATGGCTTTGCTAACAACCCCCAGATCTGATTTAGAGAGGGCGATTAGTCTAACAGGTAGTTCAGTACGAAAGTTGTTTTTGTGATCCTTGAGATTTAGCCTCGGGGTTCTTTGGAGGAATGGTTCGGTCTTTTTTCCGATGCCAAGTTTTGACATAATCTCAGAAGCTTCAAAGTTTATGGATTCTAAATTATCATGGTTGGTTTTGCGATATTTTTTCCTAAGTTCCTTTAGGATAAGGTTGTTATAGTTATCATAAGAAATACCATATAAATTATTTGTTTTGTCGGAGTGGACTAAAACATTTGTTTAGGAATTTAGGTTTAAAATCGTGTTCTTGAGATTTACAAGGTGCTCTTGTCCTCTGTAAGGGTTTCTCTTGAATTTAAGATTTTTTATAATGTTAGTTAACTCCTCCTCTAATTGCACTAGATTTTTGTTGGAAGGAGAATTTCTTCTAGAATTAAATAAATGATCGATAAAGTTATGTTCCTTGGTATAGAAGTTCCCTTTTAGGCGCTGGTCATAGAAAAAAGCTATCCATCTAAGCCTTCTCATAAAGGAGTCAGATTTTTCAATTAGAAGTTTGGTGAATTCAGATTTACCAGGTATAGGAATGTCTTTAGTTGAAGTGGTTATGTTGTAATAATCCATGTTGTAGAAGAAAAAAAGTGAAGGACCATCAAAAGGTATCCAATATGAGAGTTAGCGCTCAACCGTTAAGGAGCAAGTTAATGTAGGAGGTGAGTTTTCCTTTAGTACAATAAAGCAAAGCAGATATCGGATAAGTAGCACTCTACAGTTTGTAGGACTGGAGTATAAATAATATATAAGATCAAAAGATGGTTAAAAGAGTTTCATGTATTTTATTATGCGCATTTCAAAAACAAATATCATCATACGATTACATTTGCGTTTTCGTCAGATAAAATAGGGATACATGATATGAAGGTTAAAAAACACTTGTGAATAGTGCAGTTTTAAATCAACATATAAAAAGTAGTTTTAGAGTGTTGTGTGATACAACATGGATTATTACAACATAACCACTTCAACTAAAGACATTCCTATACCTGGTAAATCTGAATTCACCAAACTTCTAATTGAATAAACTGACTCCTTTATGAGAAGGCTTAGATGGATAGCTTTTTTCTATGACCAGCGCCTAAAAGGGAACTTCTATACCAAGGAACATAACTTTATCGATCATTTATTTAATTCTAGAAGAAATTCTCCTTCCAACAAAAATCTAGTGCAATTCGAGGAGGAGTTAACTAACATTATAAAAAATCTTAAATTCAAGAGAAACCCTTACAGAGGACAAGAGCACCTTGTAAATCTCAAGAACACGATTTGAAACCTAAATTCCTCAAAAAATGTTTTAGTCCACTCCGACAAAACAAATAATTTATATGGTATTTCTTATGATAACTATAACAACCTTATCCTTAAGGAACTTATGAAAAAATATCGCAAAACTAACCATGAGAATTTAGAATCCATAAACTTTGAAGCTTCTGAGATTATGTCAAAACTTGACTTTGGAAAAAAGACAGAACCATTCCTCCCAAGAACTCCGAGGATAAATCTCAAGGATCACAAAAACAACTTTCGTACTGAACTACCTGGTAGATTAATCGCCCCCTCTAAATCAGATCTGGGGGTTGTTAGTAAAGCCATCTTGGATAGAATTATCCCACAGGTTCTTTCTAATTGCTCTACTTCGAACTTAAATTTATGGTTGGTACTTCTGAAGTGATTGGCTGGTTCAACAAATTGAATAAGAAAAACAAACAAAAATTTATTCAATTTGATATTGCCAGCTACTATTCTTCTATTTCGCCCTCACTTCCCAACAATGCTCTATCTTTCGCTTACAAATATTCAGACATCACCACAGATGAACTTCACATCATTCTCACCACACGTAAAACCAACCTAGAGTTCAACAATGAATATTGGACCAGAGCTGATACCTCTAACAACTTTGACATCACAATGGGTGCATCCGATTCATCCCACTCGACAGATTTAATTGGTATTTTGAACTATTTGAATCGGAAAATTCCTCAACTTCGCGGTGGAATTTATCGTGACGATGGACTTTTTACTATCTTAAATTGCAACATAGTTAACCTTAATATTATTAAGAACAATATACGTAATCTCTTTAACCAACATAACTTAAAAATTGAATTTGATAACAACATCAAACTAGCTAATTTCTTGGATGTATCTCTTAATCTTGACACTGGCCTATATTACACTTACCATAAAAACAATGGGAATCTAAATTATGTTAAATTTAAATCTAACCACCCCACTAATATTAAGAATGCTATATTAGTAATATTGGGAAAAGAATATCCAACCTATCTTCTAATAAAAACATCTTTGATGCTAACTCCAATTACTATAATAACGCGCTTTCTAAAGCCGGTTATCCTGATAAAATCAAATATAGTAAAGAAACAAATCCTAGAAGATCTTACATTAGAATAATTAATCATGATCATTCCAATAACTTTAATAAAAGACCTAGATCCAAAAACATAATCTGGTATAATGCTCCTTTCTCCATCTCTATTAATAATAATAATATTCCTAAATTATTCTTTAATGCCTTAAATAAATGCTTCCCTCCCTCACATATCTATAGTAACATATTTAACAAACACAATATAAAATTTTCCTATTCGACCTCCTCCAACATCTCCAACATTATCTCTAAATACAACAATAATATACTAAATACTAAATCTCTTCCTTCCAACACTGAATATCATAATAATAGTAATAGTACTCCCGACGTCATTGTTAACTCTAGGCTAATTTCTGCAAACACAAATACAACGTCAAACGCAACTTCGTTAAATGTTCTTAATCCCAATCTAAATCAAGAAACTATTATTCCTATCGTAAATAACTTCTCCAATCCAATTCTTCCTATAGATAATACTAGGTCACTTGTTAATAACTCTGTTAATTTCTCTAATCGCAATTGTAATTGCCCTGTTAAAAATAAATGTCCTCTCAACAACCATTGTCTTGAAAAAAATTAATCTATAAATGTAAAGTTATAACTGACACCAATTCCTTTACCTATTTTGGCTCCACTTCCACCTCCTTTAAAGCTCGTCTTTATAATCATCATTCGTCTTATAAATACCAACTTAAAAGAACAAACACGGCACTATCAGAACTCATATGGTCTTTGAAAGACAAAAATATTAACTATAACATCACTTGGAGGAAGGTTTGTTCTGCTTCTCCATACTTGAATGCCTCTCTATCTAAGACAAGTAATCTCTGTTTATGTGAGAAATTTACCATTATATCTAATTTAGATTCTATAATAAATAGACGCACTGACTTGTTTTCTCTCTGCTTGCATAAATTCCACAGAACATTCCATAAAGTATACAGCTAATATCTAATACTTTACCAATTTAAAATCCTTTTTCTCAACGTCACATATATATATATATATATATATATATATATATATATATATATATATATATATATATATATATATTTCTTTAAAAATATACCCATCTTTCTACCTTATTTCAATGTTATTTATTATACATTATATAATACTAGTTACTCATTCTATATCACTCCTATTTATCACTTCTCTTACTTCCTTTTTTCCTTTTTTCTTTTCATTTCTAACCTCTAATCTGTACCTTTTCTTCCTAGATACTTCTCAATTCTCATTATTACTCACCACAATATATTCACTCTTCCTTCTTCCATCCCATCACTGGCCATAAAACTTACTATTACCCCTTTTACATACTTTATAGTATCACCTTAAAAAATCCTTCGTAAACATAAACATTTTTTTTGACGTTAGATTATTCATCCTCAATTCATTATTTTTTCTCCCTTTCATGCTCGTCTAACTTCTACATATTACACACCACAACACATAAAATCAAATTTAAACCCTAACTAATCTCCTTTATTACATTATATTATTACCATTAGAAAATACTTCATAAACATACATATTTTGATGTTAAGGTCTTCTCCTTAAACACTATCTCCTTCTTTGCTTTCTGGGCTCATTTGTAAACAAACTATTTACATATATTAATTCATCAACTCTTCTACTTCTTTTCACAATATATCCTTAATGACATTACTATTTTTT
>CAXHJY010001571.1:87500-97500 GCA_964016885.1 Eledone cirrhosa | reverse complement strand
ACTAAGTATTTGACTCTAACCCTTATTTTAAGTATTACCACCCCACATTAATTCCTCAATTTGTATGTGTGGATGTGTGTGTGTGTCTGTGGAGGTGGGTGTGAGTGTACATGCAAACCAACCTACATAAGTCTTTTTATTTTTATTTTTATTTGTAAATTTTCTACTCTATCCATAATTTTCAGTAGCACGACCCCACATAAATTCCTCAATTTAAGAATGACCTGTAGTATCTATTTCATACTACTAACCTTAATTGAATATATATCTGACCAGGAATGCTTTTTGTGAAAATCAGTCATATGGAACTATTGTCATCTTGCCTGACGGTTTGAACTTTACAAAACCAGCTGCCTCTTTGAGGTCAAATATCAACCCTACTAGCACCTACAAAGTGACCAATGAGAATTAAGACTATTCCTGCTGACAACATTAAATTATTCCTAACAAGCTCATATGTGCCAAGGCTCTGATACCATCAACACTATAAACACAGAGCTGGCATATCTAAGAACTGACTAACTGCCTGATGAGGTCATAGCAATTCAATGGCTATCATCGAAATATATATAGCAGTAAATAAAGGATTATGAGTTCATCCAATTGACTTATGTTTCGTCACTATACGTATATATATATATATATATATATATAAAATAAAAGAGCAAGAATAAAGGGTTCATTCTACTGACATGACTTTAAAAATGAGGCTTGTTTGCATAATTGCCAACGAATCGAATGTTATTATTAATATTCGAAAAGGGCGGTGGATTGGCAGTATCGGTAGAGGGTCGGATGCCATGCTTTGACACATAGAATTACGTCCCTTGCCATTCTGAGTTCAAACCCAGCCGAGGTTAACTTTGCCTTTCATCCTTACGGGGTCGATAAAATAAAGTACCAGTAATGCACTGAGTAATTGCTGGCCTTGTGCCAAATGTAGAAACAATTATTAATATTCGAAAAACTCAGATTACATTTATCATTACAAGAGATGTCAATATGAATGGAACTGTTATTTTTATCTAAAGACATTTTTTCCAAATCCAACCCGCCCGTCGCCTCAATCTATTTTATTTCTCATTATTTTTTCTGATGAAGGACTAGCGTCCGAAACGTTAAGACAGTCTTCCTGCTATATCAAGCGTTAACCTAATATATACCTTCCATATACTGTACCGATTGAATTATTATTTCTGTTTACCTTCTGTATACATATAAACATATACATATATATATATATATATATATATATGTATGAATTATAAGAATCAAAGAGCTGTTCAAAACATTTTTATGCTTACAACTGTTTCCTCCAAACCGAGGTTTGGATTCTTCGGAGCAATTTATTATTGAATGAACACTTATATGACCTCCTTTTCACCCAAGAGGCATACAGATACATATGTAAATATTGTGGGTCAACATTCATTACAGCATTTAGTGTGGCAGTACACATTTAGAGATTACATTCATATTAAAAGCTACAATCAAAAATACAGGTTAAAATACAACATGAAATTAAGCGGTTATAGAGTGCAATAGTTATACGTGTGGCAAGCACGTGCGTCTTGTTTATATAGTGTGGCAGAGAGTTACGTGTAATAGAAGCACTTAAGCAGGTAATCAAGAGTGTTAAGGGGGTTGATCTGGTAATGAATTCTTTATATGATTGTTATAGCCTGTGCGTGGAGAAATAATATAAGCATTAAAAATAATGTAAGCATTAAAAATATTGGAAATGCGTAGCGAAGCGATGATATGGATTTCATGCACTGCGACATTTTCATATTCCGGGGAGCGTATTTTTCAGATTATATCCCCCTCACATAATTCGATATTGGGCGTTTGACAATCCTGTTAGAGAATCGTAGTCTGATGTTCTTTAGCTACAGTAGGTTGTTACGTTGCGAGAATCGACATGGAAATATTACCCGGAAGTGTGTGTGTGGCTAAGGGGAGTTAATGCATGAGGGGAGGTAACTCAGTGGTTTCTATTACTAACTATTAAATTGTGTCTCAAAATAGTCCCTAACTTATATGGTTATGCGCAGTTTCTAAAAATGTAAAGTGTCTTAACTATAATGTAGTCTATTAAGCTGTGCTGAAGGTGTTCCTATTATGGTGATTATCCTCCATCGTAGAGTGCCACAAATGAATATTATACACGACGAGCGAGATTTCTAAATTAATGATCACTGTGATTGTAGTCTACTCATAGAACCAGGCAAGGTGATTCCAGAATCACTTCAACACACAATGATCCCTGGTAAGTTCCGGGTCAGTGCATGCTATATTGGATGTCGAAAGATAATCATCACTAGGGCAGACCAGAGGTCAATCCGAACTCCTCATGTCACTAATCTGACCATCAAATCATACATATATGTACAACCCATACGCCACTTGCAATACTTACACTGCACTCAGCATACCGGTCGTACAGTTCATCAACGTTACTAGATTAATTAGTCTTCCATTTATCCAACGATGGCACTTCCTCCGCATAGCACCAACAATACAATCAATTCAATGCTTAAATTTTACATTAACTATAAAGTGGTGTAGTGCAGTTCAAGCAACTGGATGTAGTCACACCTGAAGTAGAAGTACAAAGGGGTATTCCTAATGTGAAGGGTTCTAGAGGGATGTCCCGATTAGTGTTATATTAGATCAATGAGTGTGGGGATGTGGTATAAGGTGTGCCCCTGGTGTATGATGCTAGAGGTGGTGTCTGGTTCAAGTCCGACATTGCTATATATTGGGCTTAAAGTTTTGGAAGGAATGTCTGAAGCGGTGCTGCCAAGTTGCAAACACTTCAGATTTTTTGTTAAGTAGGTTACGGTTAGAGAAGATAATAGTGTGGGTCTCTAGTATACAGAGGTTAAAAAATTTATTAGGTGGTTTGTACGAAGTCGCGCTACCTATCACTTCCCATTTGAGTGTGTAAGGTTTATTTTTAGTTTTTAGATAGTGTATGTAGCTAGATAGTGAGGTGGAGCTGGCTAGACTGTGCTTCTTGAACGAGTGGATGTGCGAATTATACCTGGTTTTGAAGCAGTTACAAGTGGAGCCCACATAGGTTTCTGAAGAGTTGCTAGTTGTGACGGTGCATGAGTATATGATGTCCTTGATTAGGCATTTTTTATCTAAAGGGCAGGTTCTATTTGCTCTACAGTTACAATTATTCTGGGTGTTAGTCTGCTGGTTATAATGCTGTGCAGAAGTCCGGGTGGTAGCAATAGGATTTTGGACATTCGGGTTGTCGACCCCGGTGTTATTGCTTATACTAGTGTTATTTCTATTATTACTGCCGTTATTAGGGTTGCTTGCTATAGTGGTATTTTGAAGGTTTACCTCCTGTTGCGATTTCGTTTGTTGGAAGTAAGAATTAATTTTACTTTTATTGCTGCTAGCTATGTGGTATGCTAAGTTAGGCGTCGTAGAGTATGAGATTTTAATAGTGTTTTTGTTTAAAAGGTTATGGGACTTGTGTCCTAGAGGGAAGTTTTTATCTAGTAGTGAGAAGAAAGCCCTAGGTATGTTGGTGGAGACGTTTAGGTTGAAAGGAGGGTTGAAAAATGTATTATTACTTCTTCTATTTTTGTTTTTAGTGTCTGGTGTGTTGTTTCCTCCTAAGGTACTACGATAGTTTCTGTGGTAATGGTTACTTTTGATGGCACCCTCTGCTTTAGTGTGCGTGTGTTTGTTATTCATATTACTAGGCTTCCCCATGGACATATTGTGCGAGATGATGTTGTAGCTATGTGTTTTCTTAGGTAGGAACTCAATCTCTATATTATGGCCGGATCTAGCTAATGCTTGATTATAATATTGTGAGTTTTTGTTAAATATGTTTGCGTCATAGGATAGATTAGAGATTCTATTGGATACCCCCTTAGAGATAGAGTTTAATATTTATCTAGGGTGATTAGACTTGGTATCCACGTAAATGAGTTTTTCGTTAGGCTTATGGAAAGGTGTATATATTTTTGAGTCTAGGTATAGTGTGGCGTCTAGGAAGTTAACGTTTTTAGTGTTTTTGTCCATGGTGATACTAAGGTTAAAGTTTTTGAATGTCTTGTGCAATAGTTTTCTAGTTCTTTCTATATTGAATTTTTTATATTCTATAAGTAGAAGTGCATCATCACGGTACAAACCACCGTTGAGGTATGGGAGGACCTTATGGATTTCATTAAGTAAGTATAAGCCGACCAAATCAGTGACCTGCGTCGAGTCACTAGACCCCATGGTTATGTCGAAGTTGTGCGTATCCTTGCGGGTCCATAGTTGGTCCTCAAAGGTGATTATGGTTTTACGGGCCGCAAGGATGACATCAATCTGGGTTCTAGTCAGGTCGCTATTGTTCATGGCCATGATTAGTGCCTTATTTAATAGGATAGGGGAAATAGAGGTGTAGTATGAATTGATATCAAATTGAATAAATTTTTTGTCCTTGTTATTCTTGATATCTTTGAACCATTCAATAACTTCACCCGTATTTCCCCAAGTGTATCTTGTGTTTAATTTGTGGGATGATTTTATCTAAAATTTTCTTGCTGATAATGCCAATGTCGGACTTGGAAGGGCAGATAAGTCTAATCGAGGGGTTGCTAATGAAGTCCTCCTTATGATCCTTCAGAGAGAATCTAGGGGAGTTTGGGGTGTATGGGTGTGTATGCCTCTGAAGTCCTAGTTTAGACACTATATTATATCCCTCTATATTAATATCCTCTAAGTTTTTCATAGTAGTTTTCTTGTAGCTTTTATGTAGTTCATTATATATAAACTTTCTATAAGTATTATAATCCAGGCTGTATATGTTATTAGTTATATCCGCGTGTACAATAATTTTATTACTAGTTTTGAATTCATTAATAGAGGTGTTAAGTTTGTTTAAGAAGGTGTTGTTTCTATTACGGTGCTTATTGCATTTAATGTTCTTAACTAGTTTTACTAGGTCATTTTCAAAGGAGTTAAGTAGTGTATTATGAGGGGGGCTTTTAAAGGTTTTAAAGTCGAAGGAGTTAAATTTGTTAGTATTATTAACATTGTTAGATCTGTTTCTATCATAATGGAATGTCCTCCATCTCACTCTATTGATAAAGGAGTTTACACTGTTGATCAGCAATTTCTCATATGTATTCTTGGATGGTATTGGTATGTTCTTGGTTGACATGGGGAGTTGGTCTTTGATTAGCATATTGGTAATTTATTATATGTCAGCTCAACAGTATGGAGCAGTTAATAGTATTAAGTATACTATCTATGGTTATGCAAATACAAAAACCTTTGGTAGTTATATATATTTTTATAAACCCTAAATAGCGGTAGGCAGTAATATATTACTACCTTATTACCAATAAGTTAAATAGCTCAATGTACTAACATCAGATGAAGAATCCAAACCTCGGTTTGGAGGAAACAGTTGTAAGCATAAAAATGTTTTGAACAGCTCTTTGATTCTTATAATTCATATAACTGCTCTGTAAATCATCTGATGTTATTACATTGAGCTATTTAACTTACTGGTAATAAGGTAGTAATATATTACTGCCTACCACTATTTAGGGTTTATAAAAATATATATAACTACAAAAGGTTTTTGTATTTGCATAACCATAGATAGTATACTTAATACTATATATATATATATATATATATATATATATATATATATATATATACAATATTAAACAAATGGAAACTATATTTATAAAACCATATTTATTTCGTTATATATATTTCTGGGATATCATATTAAAAATATGGTATGCCTTCCTCCGACAAAATACAATACATAAGCTGTTTTATAAATAATTAGTGACATACCTTGTAATAATGCAACTTCCATTTAAAAAGTTGATTTGGTAGTGAAACTGTTATGACAGTTATATAGAAAGAAAAACGAAGATGAGAAGAAGAAGATGAAGAGATGTATGTAAATAAAAAAAAAAAGAAGATGAAGAGATGTATGTAAAGAAAAACAATTTCCTAGACGTAACATTTAATCTCAACACATGTCTTCACTATCCATTTCACAAGTTAAATGAAAACTTGAATTGTCAATTTTAGCTCCAATCACCCCAGATCTGTCAAAAATACTATAGTGAACTCTGTTCAAAAACGTATCTCTAGAATCTCTTCCAATAAAAATATTTTTGACGAAAAAGCCCAGTATTATAATGAAGCTTTAGCTAGAGCAGGATATAGTGATAAAATTATGTACATCGATAATAGACAAACTAACCAAAATAACAACAATTTTAATTACAGTAACAACTTTAACAACTATAATAGAAAGCACTACAATAATTTCAAAAACCAGAAAAGAAATAGAACTAGAAATATAATATGGTTTGCCCCCCTTTCTCACTAAACATTAAAACCCACATCGCTAAACTATTTTTTAATGCTCTTGACAAACGCTTCCCTAGAACACATAAGTATCACTCAATTTTTAATAGACATACTATAAAATTAACGTACTCGTCCACCAAAAATTTAGCACAAAATATTAATAGAATAAATAATAGGAATCTAAAACCTAGCCAAAATACCGAAAATAGCCTAAACAATATTCAACTAAAAAACTGTAACTGTAGAGATAGATCTAAATGTCCGCTAAATAACAATTGCTTAGTTAAAAATATAATATACAACTGTAATGTTAGAACTGATTTAAATTCTTTTAATTATGTTGGTTCCACCTCGACAGAATTTAAACTTCGCTATAATAATCACAAAAATTCTTTCACGGATCCAAATAAAAAATCCTCAACATCGCTGTCAGGGTTACTCTGGCAACTTAAACATGATAAAGTTGGATATTCGATGGTTTGGAATATAGTCTCAAAAGGGATTCCTTTTAATTCCTCTTCTGAGACATGTGACCTCTGCGCGGAGGAGATATTCTTTATACTAAAATCTAAAAATTCCCTTAATTTACGAACCAATTTATTCAGCTGTTGCAGACATAGATTGAACTCAACATTTAAATATAAATATAAATTTAAAATGTAGTATAAAATGTAGTATATTTACTTAAGGTATTTGACTATTTATGAAACTTGGCGATAAATCTTTCGATTCCTTCAATTTTTTTTAAAACGTTTCTGCATGAATATATAATATAATTAATGAGATTAAATAAACTACCCTAAAATTGGCGTTGTTCCCAATCTTTTGAATAAATTTTTAAGCTGGATAAACTTCTATAATAAATATAAGAGCATTTGTAGAATAAGTTTTGAATGATTTCTGCTAAATAAGGCTTGGTGAACAATTTTGGTTTTGTTTGCTTTTGATTCTGATTCTATGTGACCGATATGCGTGGCATACTATGTTCTCTTGCGTCCCTAGATACTCTGTGGAGTGACGAAGATATTCTTGGCGTTTTTAATTTTAATATTGATATCTGTTGTCTACTCTATGCTTGATCGATGATCATGCAAGTGAGGCTGGAATGTTATTTTAGATGTTAATGTATATCTTATATATTTTATGTCTATATATATGTATATATGTATGTAAATGTATGTAGGGTGGAATCTTTTGTAACGCATTGAAGTTTTTCATGAAATATAAGAATCTGTGCAGCGTATCACGTAGGTTCACATGTGCGTCTATATTTATCAACTTGAATTTGAGATAACCTTCTCTTTTCTCTTTTTTTTTCACGAGAATGCATATATACTTATGCTTGAAGTTTTATCTCAGATTTTGCTTATAGACCTAAGAATTTTTAAACTGAGCATGTGGTCATTTTTTCACACATTATGGATATGTGTCTCATTCATGAATACTGATATTTACATTATAATACCTAATTCATAAAAATTGATAATTCAAATGGATGAGACATAATATATTTTTAATATATTTTAAATATATCATCTTTCTTTCTTTTTCTCCTATAAACTAGTTTAACTGTATCCCTTCCCTTAACCTCTCACATATACGATGATCATCTGTCCAAAAGCAGCCTACTATATTTTTTCACCTCCTCAATGTATTTCTCTCTCCCATATCTCCTTGTCTCTCTATCTCGCTCCGTTGTTTTTCTTTACATACATCTCTTCATCTTCTTCTTTTTTTTTATTTACATACATCTCTTCATCTTCTTCTTCTCATCTTCGTTTTTCTTTCTATATAACTGTCATAACAGTTTCACTACCAAATCAACTTTATAAATGGAAGTTGCATTATTACAAGGTATGTCACTAATTATTTATAAAACAGCTTATGTACTGTATTTTGTCTGAGGAAGGTATACCATATTTTTAATATGATATCCCAGAAATATATATAACGAAATAAATATGGTTTTATAAATATAGTTTCCATTTGTTTAATATTGTAAACCTACTCCAGAAACTGTTGAGTGCTTTTATATCAGTTATAAAATATTTACTCGTTGTAACCCAACAATCTTAAATAAAACTTTTGCATATATATATATATATATTTATATATATATATATATATTTATATATATATATATATATATATATATAGATATATTTATATATATATATATAGATATATTTATATATATGTATATATATATATATATATATATATATATATATATATGTATATATATATATATATATATATATATATATATATATATATATATATATATATATATATATGTATATATATATATATATATATATATATATATATATATATATATATATTTATATATATATAGACATATTTATATATATATATAGATATATTTATATATATATATATAGATATATTTATATATATATATATAGATATATTTATATATATATATATATTTATATATATATATATATTTATATATATATATATATTTATATATATATATATATTTATATATATATATATATATTATATATATATATTTATATATATATATTTATATATATTGGAATAAATGCTCTGAAATAGCGATATATATGTGAATATAGACATAGAATATTCGAAAATATTCTGTATGTTTATAATAAACATTTTGAAGACCTAATCGCTATAGAATAGAATACGTCACGTATTACAATTAGATTCTCGATAAAAGCAAGGGAAGTAATCTACGCGTTTCATTCTTGTTAGAAATCATCAGGACTACATATCCAGTGCTTTTATCGAGAATGACACAGCTAGAGACTTATAGAATACTTAGCTGTGTACAGGAACTGGTTTGAAAGAGCGGTTGCCGGTCCGGCAGAAATTAGAAATTGGAATAAATGCTCTGAAATAGCGATATATATGTGAATATAGACATAGAATATTCGAAAATATTCTGTATGTTTATAATAAACATTTTGAAGACCTAATCGCTATAGAATAGAATACGTCACGTATTACAATTAGATTCTCGATAAAAGCAAGGGAAGTAATCTACGCGTTTCATTCTTGTTAGAAATCATCAGGACTACATATCCAGTGCTTTTATCGAGAATGACACAGCTAGAGACTTATAGAATACTTAGCTGTGTACAGGAACTGGTTTGAAAGAGCGGTTGCCGGTCCGGCAGAAATTAGAAATTGGAATAAATGCTCTGAAATAGCGATATATATGTGAATATAGACATAGAATATTCGAAAATATTCTGTATGTTTATAATAAACATTTTGAAGACCTAATCGCTATAGAATAGAATACGTCACGTATTACAATTAGATTCTCGATAAAAGCAAGGGAAGTAATCTACGCGTTTCATTCTTGTTAGAAATCATCAGGACTACATATCCAGTGCTTTTATCGAGAATGACACAGCTAGAGACTTATAGAATACTTAGCTGTGTACAGGAACTGGTTTGAAAGAGCGGTTGCCGGTCCGGCAGAAATTAGAAATTGGAATAAATGCTCTGAAATAGCGATATATATGTGAATATAGACATAGAATATTCGAAAATATTCTGTATGTTTATAATAAACATTTTGAAGACCTAATCGCTATAGAATAGAATACGTCACGTATTACAATTAGATTCTCGATAA
>CAXHJY010001571.1:75000-82500 GCA_964016885.1 Eledone cirrhosa | reverse complement strand
TATATATATATATATATATATATATATATATATATATATATATATATATATATATATATATATATATATATATATATATATATATATATATTTATATTTATATATATATATATATTTATATATATATTTATATTTATATATTTATATTTAGTAATAATAATAAATTTGAAGACTAAAATCCAAAGTTATTTAATAAATATATATATATTTATAAGTTGTAATAGAATGAAACGAAATTTCATTTCTCACTCTTAGTACGGCACTTACTTAAATGTAAGTATGTATGTATATGTACATACATATATGTATACAGACGTACAGTAGCATGCATATATATATATATACATACAGGTACACATATATATATATGTATGTATCAGTTTAGCGGACGTTTATTATAACGCCCGCTTTGTCCGTTTGTAAACAAACGGACAGCCTGATTTATGCCGTACGGTGTTAAGGTAACCACGTCACCTTTTTGTTCAACACTGACACAGGAACGATGTACTAGTTTCAAGCTTCTTAGCTATCATCAGCACCGTATACCCTTCTGAAGACGGCATATATATGAGTTGATATGTATATTTAATTTTGATAGTTTGTATAATTTTGTATAATTTTGTACATAGATCTGTTAAATATACATGCCAATTCTAACACATATATATCCCAGAAACGATCGTTAAGCAATGAACTTTTTTTGTTTAATATAAGGAACTGTTTCATTGTTTTATTCATCATTTTTTTAATATTTTATCTTGACTCTGTATTCCGTTTATCTTTCACCGAAAGTGATTTTTCATTGCATCTCTTCTTTCCATGATATCCGGATTACATTGAGTTCTTTATACGGATTGGACACTACCGTAAACTCTTGGTAGATTTATCTACATATATATATATATATATATATATATATACATACAGGTACACATATATATATGTACGTATCAGTTTAGCGGACGTTTATTATAACGCCCGCTTTGTCCGTTTGTAAACAAACGGACAGCCTGATTTATGCCGTACGGTGTTAAGGCAACCACGTCACCTTTTTGTTCAACACTGACACAAGAACGATGTACTAGTTTCAAGCTTCTTAGCTATCATCAGCACCGTATACCCTTCTGCCAGATGGTTGAACGTTCGAAAGTATATACTTTCCTTATATATATATACATACATACTTACATTTATATATTTATATATATATATATATATATATATATATATATATATATATATATATATATATATATATATATATATATATATATATATATATTTATATTTATATATATGTATATATATATATATATATATATATATATATATATATATATATTATATTTATATATATATTTATATTTATATATATATATATATATATATATATTTATAGGAACAAGTAAGACCCCGACGGCTGAGGTCAAGCCGTTTCGATGGCTAATTCTGTACCGAATTAGCCGTCGAAACGGCTTGAGCTCAGCCGTCGGGGTCTTACTTGTTCCTATTACCCACTCTACTACCCTAAGTATTGAGTACTTTGGTGCGTTATGGTCCACCTGGTTCCTTACCACAGTTCCTTCGTTATATATATTTATATATATATTTATATTTATATATATATTTATATATATATTTATATGGCCCTCCCCCCCTCAGGAGAAACCAAAAATAATCAACCTCTCAAAGACACCTCTAACCAACACACAAATCAACATTTTAAGTAAGGGCCTGAAATTTACACCTACACCACGTAAACCAAACTTCTCCGAAATGAAGGATGACATCATGGAATACTGCCGAAAGCTGCGACTAACGGAATTCTTCCACAACGACACCAACACTGAAGACGAATCACTGGTTAGAAATAAAAGCAATTTCTGCCCACAAAAGGGAAGAAATAAAGCACTGGACACGTACTGCGAACACATCACCAAATTTCCCTATGAAAAAATTACAAATAAACACACGAAATCAAACCTATCTACACACGAATGGCAAGAATTATTCACACTTAGAAACAACCCTGAGATAACTATCAAAGAAGCCGATAAAGGCAGTACTGTTGTCATTATGAATACGGACTGCTATAGGACCCTCGCACTTAACATTTTAGAAAACAACACATACTATGAAAAAACAGAAAACTACAAACACACCAAAACAATGGGGAACCTTTTGACCTTACTGAATAAATACCGCAACAACTTAACCACAAAAGAGTTTAACTATATAAGCCACTTCAAATGCAATACAAGCTCTTTTTACGGCTTACCGAAACTCCACAAATGTAAACCCATAAACGATGCATGTGACACCTCAACCAACAATTACATTGAACTAACACCACCAGAAGACCTAAAACTCAGGCCAATTATAGCAGGCCCTACATGTGAAACCCACAGACTTAGCAACTTTCTGGACATCCTACTGAAACCCTTTCTACAACATATACAGAGCTACATACGAGATGACCTTGACATGCTGAAACACCTCCCTAAAACAGTAAGTGCAAATACAATTCTTGTCTCCTTTGACGTAATAAACCTCTACACAAACATACCTCACAACTATGGAATAACAGCAGTCCAATACTGGCTTAACACACACCCATCACAAATACCGACACGCATCAACAAAGACTTTATCACTGACGGACTCCGCTTTATCCTACAAAATAACTACTTCACATTCAATGGTTCAACATACAGACAAGTATCAGGTACGGCAATGGGCACGAAAGTAGCACCCAAATATGCCAACCTAGTCATGGGATTCCATGAACAACAAATATACAGTCAGTCCCTTCTCTTATTTGGAGACTCTTTCCACACACACCTCAAAGCCAATTGGAAAAGATATCTAGACGACTGGTCTATCCTATGGCAAGAAGACATGAACTCACTTACTAGGTTTAAAAACATGATAAACAACATAGATAATAACATACAATTCACAATGGAATCCAATCCCAAGGAATTAGCCTTCTTGGATATTCTCATCTCTGTAATAGACGGGAAATTAGATACAGATATATTCTATAAACCCACAGATTCCAAGCAATACCTCTTTTTCACATCAAGTCACCCAAAACATACAAAACTTAACATTCCTTACAATTTGGCCAAACGTATATGTACCATAGTATCAGGTCCACCTAAACGGGAGCAAAGACTAAAGGAACTAAAAGACACCCTTATCTTAAGAGCCTTTCCACTTGAAATAATCAACAATGGAATAGACAGGGCAAAACACCTAAATCCCCATCAACTTAACAATCCAAAACAGAAAACCACACTCAACACCCTGCCATATGTATCCACTTTCAACCCCAGAAATACAGAAATGTTTGATCACCTACACAAAAACCTCCCCATCCTACTTAAAGATGTAAAAATGAAGTCTATTCTTGAAACACACAAGATCCTTAAAAGTAAAAGACAACCCAAATCACTAAAACGCATTCTCACTGGACCAAATATACCCAAACCAATCCTCAACCCTACAGTTACCAAATGTGGTAGAACAAACTGTGGAACGTGCCTCTACCTCACTGAAGGACAAACATTTACATTTAAAGATGGCCAAACATTTACAGTAAAAAACAATTTCACCTGCAACTCGGAGAACTTGATTTACGCAATAACTTGCGGTGGGTGCAAACACAACTACATAGGACAGACGAGCACCTCATTACGCAAAAGAATGACCATCCACCGCCAACAAATCCGGGACGCTAACACAAGAAAAATCACCTTGAGCAGCCATATTGCGAACTGCGCAGGAATGACACTACCCAACTTTAAAATCTTCCCCTTCTACAAGTGCTCAGATTCGTTCACACAGCAACAAAGAATAAACAAAGAAAATCTATTCCTTAACAAATTTAAACCAAAACTAAACGGGTTATCACCCCAATAGAATTGTCATAAAATATAAACACACATACGCACGGAGTGACAGATATATGTGTTTGTATGTGTGCATGTATATAATTATCACTACTATTAAAGACCAGAGACCAATTCTGTAGAATCAGGTTTATTCGTTGACAGACCATGCCTTTGTGTGACCAACCAATCCATGTTAAACCGTGCACGTGCACACACATATATATATATATATATATGCGCACACAGAATTCACCACTGTCGGTTGCGGGGCCCAATCTACATGAAGAACTCAATGTGATCAGAATGACTTGTATTTTAATTTCACTGTCCCAACTTCTTATATTATGGAAAAAATATATGTGTATGTATGTATATATATATATTTGGAGGCCATTTCTCTGTGTGTGGGTGTATGTGTATATGTGTGTGTGTGTGTGTGTGTGTGTGTGTGTGTGTGTGTGTGTGTGTGTGTGTGTGTGCATGTTGATGTATGTATTGTGTGGGCGTGTGTGTGTGTGTGTGTGTATGTATGTGTGTATCTGGATGTATGCGTATGTGTATATATATATGTGTGTGTGTGTGTGTGTATATATATGTGTGTGTGTGTGTGTGTGTTTGTATGTGTGTATGTATATATATGTGTGTGTGTGTATGTATGTGTGGGTGTGTGTATATATATGTGTATGTATATGTGTGTATATATGTGTATGTACACATATATATATATATATGTGTGTGTGTGTGTATGTATGTGTGTATCTGGATGTATGTGTATGTATATATATATGTGTGTGTGTGTATATATATATTGTGTGTATGTGCATATGTGTGTGTGTATGTGTGTATGTGTATGTATGTGTGTGTGCATGTATGTGTGTATATGTATATATATATATATATATATATATATATATGTGTGTATGTATATATATATGTATGTATGTGTGGATGAAGGTATGTGTGTATATATAGGTGTAAGTGCACTAAATCCCTTTCTATCAATCTCCCCTCTCCTACCGACCACAGGGAGATATATGTATGTATATTGCTTCCACCCCCTCACTGACCAGCAGCTGGCCATCTGGCCATTGCTAAATCTGACCTTTATAAAATAATCCACACCCCCAAATAACTTCTCATTCACTACCAGAAAGGCACACAGCAGTCAACTTGCGGCTACCAAGATGAAAACTACTATGAAATCCCACAATGAATTTTATACTTGAATTTTCAAATCTCAAATTTTAACTCTTCTTATTATTAATTTTTCTTAATATTAATCATCATTTGAAAAGATGGCTTTTGCAGACCCATCGAAACCGGTCATTTCTAATACCCTTTATTATTTCCTTACCTTATAAAATTATGTTTTTTCACAAAAAAGTATTCTGTCTCTTATATATAATCCATGTGCCATTACCAACCTCAATTTTCTCTATAACCTTCGTTTTGTGTAGTAAATTACACTTTTCATATATATATATTTATATATATATTTATATATTTATATATATATATATATATTTATATATACATATGTATATATTTATATATATATATATTTATATATATATATATATATATTTATATATATATATATATATATATATATATATATATATATATATATTTATATATATATATATATATATATTTATATATATATATATATTTATATATATATATATATATATATATATATATATATATATATATATATATATATATATATATATATATATATATATATATATATATATATATATATATATATATATATATATATATATATATATATATATATATATATATATATATAATACGTAGTTTAGAAAGCCACAACAATGCAGAGGGAAATCTCGAGGTAGGAAGTGAATGATAGATAGGAGAAATAGGAGAAAGTGAAAATTGAGAGAGACAAAGATGAAAACAAAACAAAGGTAGAAGGGTTACCGTAGTGGAGATTTAATCCCAATATTTCGGGCTCACGCCCATCAACGGGGGAAAGTTCCAAAAGGGGGGGAACAGGCTAAGCCGGAGAAAGTTGTGATGTCGTTAAAACAGGAATGCATTCCTTATATATATATATATATATATATATATATATATATATATATATATATATATATATATATATATATATATATATATATATATTTATATATATATATATATATATATATTTATATATATATATAGTAATAATAATAAATTTGAAGACTAAAATCCAAAGAGGGCTCGCTAAGGATAAATATATATCAAATATATAAGAACCGTAGAGCAAATATTTATTAAAATAACAGATTAAAGTTTAAGCAAAGAATCGCTGCTTTCCCCCTTAACGGGATCTTCTGAAACTAACAAAGTCAATCTGTAAACGCAGAACTGGATATTTCAAAAAACGTTTCAACCGGAGGAAGACAGGAAGACGATACTTTGGTTCGTGGAAACGTTCGCTGGCAAAGGACGGGAAAAAACGAATATAATACGTCATTAATAGGAGCGGTGAAAAGCAATTACGCGCAAAGACAGAACCACGTTTATGGTATAAAAGAGGTCGTAGACTAATGTTCTCTTAGGTGGTGCATAGAGACGTTCTCTGGCAATGAACGAAAAAACGAAGATAATACGTCATATGTGGAGCGTGGAGAACAATAGCACGCAAATACAAAACCACGTAAATGGTATAGCATAAGTCGTAGACTAAAATTCTAACAAGGAGACCAAATGAATCACCGCTACAGAGTTAAGAACAAAGTAAATAAATACAATACAGAAGTAATAGAAATAAATAAATACATACACGCAAACAAATACGTACGTACACGAGCATACACAAAAAAATTACCATGTATACAAAACCCCGCACATATAAATATGTGTGTGTGTGTATGCGTGTATACAAATAAATAAATAATTATATAAACGTATATAAATAAATAAATACGTATATAACAAGCGCACACACATACCTTCATATAAACACACGAATGTTCGGAGACGTAAGTCAACCAAAACATGAAATACACATATACACACACCCGCCATACGTACGAACCTGCATACTCACACAGACGCAAAACTCCCGTATACACATAGCCAAACCATATGTATCAGAATATATAAAATTATACGCCATACCAATCAAATATGCGTACGAGAAGGTATACGTACCTTCACAAAACATACGGGTAATATATGCTTACCTAAGCAAATAAGTAAAGGTATAAACAAAACATATACTTAGCTCCCACATCAAGACGTAAAATATCCACGTATAGATCGTACTATCCGTTAGGGTATAACGTGGGGCTGTAATACAGGAAAGTTTTGTGCAATTTATGTTTACAAGCCGAAATTGCCTCAGATTTTTTGTTCAAGATGTGGTCTGTGGCGTAGAGTATTTCCAGGGCCTCAGCGGCGCAGAGGTCACATGGTCTTTTATTTCTGTTATACGATCTAGCCCTAGCTAGGATCTCCCAGTGTAACTTATATTGGGTGTGGTTTTCTTTTAGACTCCAGATATAACCAAAGTATCGTCTTCCTGTCTTCCTCCGGTTGCAACGTTTTTTGAAATATCCAGTTCTGCGTTTACAGATTGACT
>CAXHJY010001571.1:67500-70000 GCA_964016885.1 Eledone cirrhosa | reverse complement strand
TTCTTTCCCTTCCTTTCTTTCCCTTCTTTCGCCGAAAATAAGTAAGTGACATAGTCACTACTTTAAAACTCATAGCGTATGGTCTTCTAAATGTTTTTAATTAAACATACGGTATATTGCCAAATATAATATACATATATATATGCATATACATATGTATGTGTATGTGTATGTGTGTGTGACTGTGTTTGCGAGTGTTTTTTTCCTTCAATATTTCAATATATTAGGGCGGTGGATTGGCAGTATCGGTAGAGGGTCGGACACCATGCTTTGAAGCATAGAGTTACGACCCTTTATTATCTGAGTTCAAATCCCGCCGAGGTTAACTTTGCCTTTCATCATTACGAGGTCGATAAAATAAAGTACCAGTCACGCACTGAGGTCGATTTAATCGAATTTCCCCTCCCCCAAAATTGCTGGCCTTGTACTTATATAAGAAACCAATATTTCGATATATTATTTCATTCATATTTCTTTCCTTTCTAACTGAATTTCTTTCTTCAAGATAATCAATGTACGAAGCCAAATGTTCTGTTCTTGAAGCCTTGAGAATATATGTGTGTATATATATATATGTGTGTATATATATAGGTGTGTGTGTATATATATATATATATATATATATATATATATATATATATATATATATATATATAAATATATATATATATAAATATATAAATATATATATATATATAAATATATATATATATATATATAAATATATATATATATATATATATATAAAATATAAATATATATATACGTTACTCCGGGTTGAATCGGAGGTAACCACAGTAAGTAAGGTACTCAATACATTGCAGAGTATAAAAGTTTTAATATAGATGAGATTCTACAGGAATAGAACTGTTTCATTCTTTAGAAATCATCAGGAATCTCATGAGATTCCTGATGATTTCTAAAGAATGAAACAGTTCTAGTCCTGTAGAATCTCATCTATATTAAAACTATATATATATATATATATGGGGGGGGGGAGTGCATGTGTGTGTGTGTGTGTGTGTACTGGAGTACTGCAGTCGATTTATTCTAAATATCTCTTTCTCACTTCCCCCTTTCTCGCTCCTTATCCTTCTCTGGAAAAACCATTGTCTGTGTTCAGGTCTGGAGAAGGATGGGATCCAGCAGGTTTTAAAAGCCTGTGACATACCGTATATGTCATGGTGGTGACCCATAAGACTCCAGCAGGAGTTACGGGTTCATACATATATTTCATCTTTATGAATGGGCGGAGGTGGTGAGAACAGACCTCAGATTGCTGAAGCTCACGGTGGAGATGACGAAGGAAGAGATGCTGTGCTGAATAAGACCCGTCCTACCCTTGAAAGCAGGGAAAGGCGGACGTAAAGTGATGATGATGATGATGATGATGATGAATCCTGTTTTCTTCTCTTTCAATTATTTCTTGTTTGTCTTAGATATATGGCTATCTACTCAGTTATCGTAAAATCACTTTTAACTCAACAAAATAACAAAATACTTCCACAATGCAGGTATATTCCCTGCCCCCGTCTCATCCTACTCCCCATCTCTCACTGTTATATTCAAACGTAGTCCCACCCACTGGCCGCTCCGCGGCCGCGGCAGACAGATTAGAGAAGGGGTTTCTTCGGAGGAAGGTGAGGGAGACGTGTTGGAAAAGCCATTCCAGCTGGTGAGGCTCGCACCTGCGGGTAGCCAACACCGTGTCGATGGTGGTCAGTAGGGAGGTGGTCCTAGGGCCAAGGACACTAGAAGTTTCCACTCTTACGACTCGACCGCAAACCTGTCGGAGACCGATATATATTCTTTCTCTCAATTTCTTTTTTCCTTCCTGTTTTTTTTTTCAATTTCGTAAAATTCTTTCAGTTTTTACTGTTTATTTACGTAATCCTGTATTGTTTTTATTTATTTCTTGCAGAAATCTCCTTCTCCCTATTTCTGTGTTAATAATAGTGAATTAAATGTATCTCCGTTGGTTTCCAGAATGAATATATGTATTTTTCTTTTTCGTTTTTAACTGAATTCCATTCTTAAAGATGATATTTCCTTCTCTTTCTAATCTTTCTCGTTCGAAACGAACAAAAAAAAAATTTATTCTTGAAACCGACGAAGATACAATTCATTCACTCTCATTAACACGAGAAATAGAGAGAACGAGATTTCTGAAGAAATATGTGTAGGTAGCTTGGTATTCAACAGATAGATATACCTGTAACATAATCATCAGGTAGCACCAGCATGATACAATGTGTACCCAGGTTGGACCTTTCAATTACAAGTATATTCTATCTGATAGGCTTTTACACAGTTTCCGTTTACCCACCTGCGCACACATGGCTCGTCTTCACCTGAGGCGATGATAAATTCCAAATGACCAGAATACTTCAATCATACTTCGTCCACATTTCTATATATACAAAGTCACACACACATACACACACACATCATTCTCTCATTCATATATATATATACATATACTATGGGCCTTCCTATATAT